>JAQGAX010000177.1:0-21493 GCA_034698105.1 Plectus exinocaudatus | reverse complement strand
CGGCGCGTGATTGGATTTGTAGGCTCGGTCGAAGTTGTTGCGGAGGAGACTGACCAGCTCTTCGACGGTCGCGTTCAACGTCGTTGCGGCGCGAATCATTGACGATCTTCAAAAAAAATTCATTATACTAGTAGTCAGTCACCATTTTTCGATCGCTCAAGCGGCGTCTACCGCCTTCGTCATGTGAAGGCCATCGTTTTAGAACATTGCTTAAATGAAACGATATTCAGAAAAGCATTTTTGTTTCTGGTTTATCTCCAGTGTCTCAAAAATGTCATTCGCACCCACCGTTTATAAGATTGAATTTGCGGCAGATAATATCCGTAGAACTGATTAAGTGGGATCTCCCAGACGCCGGGGAATGCGTTAGTCGGACACTCGCTGGTCTGGCAATCCCACGCCAAGCGGTAGTCCATCGTTTGCGGCCAGTAAGGTTGGCCGTTGTGGCCTGGGTTCGCCGATATGCTGTTGTCATAGACAAACCCGGCACGTATCATCATCTAAAACAGATGAAACGTTAAACTCGCAGAGGTTAGCACATGAGCGGAGGTTACCCACAAATCCAGAAAAAGCCGGAAGCCTCTTGGAAATGATCGAAATTTAAAAAAATTGCATAATCAGGCAACAAGCTTTTGATTTTTTTGAATTTTGGCTAACTCTTTCACCTGATTACGTAAATTTGTTGTTGAATCCAATCCAACTGACCTCAAGCTGCTCGTCGCCGCCGATTGACAGCTGTGGAGCGCGCATGCCGATGATTTCATTTTCATTAGCGTTGGCAAACTTCGCCAGTATTCTTCGTTGTCCATCCATTTCGCCATACCATTCTGCCGCCGACTTTCCGTTTAATGGCGTATGACTGAAAGAGATTACAGGTGACTTTTAATTTCAATAACTCTATAAAATATTCGTCTAGTGTCAATGGAATGCAAGGAAAATTGTTTTAGGCTAGCCTGTGCTTAGAAATAGTTGCAAGAACGAACCATTTCGGCAAAAAGATAACTCACCGTGTTCGCATTTTGATATCTCGATTGATTGGCTATCGTCTCATTGCATCGACTAAATACTGAAAGAAGCTTACGTGATTGAATTTGATGCAAGCTCGTGTCCTTGATGGAACAGCCACTGGACGTCGTCGTAATTAGTCCATTCGTGACTAATGAAGAAAGTTCCTTTGACCGGGCAACCGTTCGGGTTCTTAATGCGTTGGTCCTCGAAGAGCGCCTTGTAGTCGGGGACTGTCTTGCCGTTGACGGCATCGTCAAATGTCAGCACCACAAACTAAAGCAGCACTTAATTCAGATAATACTCTAACTTTGAGACGGCGCTGGACGAGAGCCTTACACAGCGCCATCTCAAGTTCATTCCTTGACGTATGAAATAGTTTACTGTGACATTTCTTTGATATATTATGAGATACTCTATGCTGATAATTGGTTTTGTATTGACGTAGCGTATCGTACCTGTGGCGTCTGGTCAGGCGAGAGGCCGCCGGGAATGGCGCGGCCATTTCGACTGCAGAAACAGTCGGGCAACCGACAGGCAGACGGGTCCTCGGGCAGTGGACACGCCGTTGCCTTTGGTCTGGGCTCGCCAGACTTGGAGGAAAAGCGCAGTCCAGTTGCGTTCAAGCCGCTGCTCGGTCCATCTAAAGCACAGAGTTGACTGTGTGTGCACAAGGTTGAGTAATTTGTTACCAGTAATCTGAAGACTGATTCTAGGGTCGGATTTAGGGGTTAAGGGCCCAAAGCAGGGTGACGCGGAGTCCCATGAGATCCCTTTGGGGCCCCTTTGTACTTCGCAGAGCTGAGGGCTCGAAGCTTTAGCTTCGTCAGCATCAAGTGCTGACTGGTTCAAAAGCTTAACTTGTTTGCCATAATTGCCGATAAAAAGTGTTTCTCTAGATCCATCCCATTCTGGCGCCGGCAAACAAGCGCAATAATTTTTCGCGAAAGTTTTCAGCAGCAAATATGGCTCAATTTTATTAGAGCACTACTGAGACGTCTCTTCAAATTTAGAATGAGTGCTGCAAACGAACGAAGGAAACGCACCGATAGGTCGGCAATATCCGTCTGATTCAAAGTGATCCGGCGCGCATTTGCAGACTCCATGCTGGCAGCTGGAACCACCTGCACAGACTTCGCCGTGTTCGCAAGGTTGCTCTGGCAAGACGCTTTTCGGGGCGGCTTAAATGAACTCAGTTAGTGTATATTTTTCTATTAATTTAAAGGCGATTTGAGTCATAAAAGCGCCTTCAATTACTGTAGTTGTACACTTAAAAGATATCACTGTGAATGCTTACAGTCACTGCGACAGATTCCGTTGTCATTGAAGTGCTTGGCTGCGCAGATGCACCTCTTCGAGTCGTTGTCGCAAATGGAACCGCCAGAACACATTTCTCCGTTCGCGCAAGAATCGGAAGGTGCCGCGACCCCATGACGAAGAATATCTAAATGGATCACATTCGCTCTTAAGGTTCATTTCGGACGCAAGAGTTGACTCATTGACTGAGTTGACAGTTGACATATGTCGCGCTGGCTTTGGTATTGCTGTTCCAAAAGCTCTCTTGTTAAAAAAGATTCTCGAAAGACGCAAATCGGGTCAGCGAAAGGAACAAAATGAAAACTACTTCAAATCCTTATCCCTATCTTTAATTTCTCATCTTCTTTGTTAAGTAAAACGTACAGAATCTAGGGAAATTAAGTTAAGTTAAATTAAATTACCTTGCAAGCATTTACCGCCAAGTAAATGGCTCTGCGGAGGGCAAGTGCAGACGTTTCCGTCGCAGAAAGACCCTCCATTGCATTCATCATCGGGTGAACAGGGTTCTCCAGGCTTTCGTATACTTCTCGCCTGTGCTTCGACTGGATTTGCTTCTGTAAAATAAATTTACTCTAGCTTCACGAAAAGTGATCGTCATTCGAATAACATATTCTTTTGAACTTGAATGTCCTGAAGGATTGCAATGATATTATTAAGGAGTATTAACTACATTGAGGAATTAAGTAGTATAATACAAGACAGGAGAAAAGTCTTGAAGTTTTTTGTTTTTGAATCCTTCAGCTAAGATTTTGTCAATTAAATAGTAACATTTTGAGATTATTCTTAAGCGTCGTAGATCAAAATTTAATAAGGTTTAACCAATCTTAATCAAAAAATAATTAAACCAAAACTGTATGCGGAACTTTCCGCTTATAATCTGCAAGCGACAGAAACATTTTTACCTCGCAAGCATCTGCCCTCATAGGTCCCGAATCCATGTCCACAATGGCACATTCCTTCATAGCAGATGGCGTTCTGGACACAGATGTCATTAGGTGTGCATTGCTGGCCTAGGTGTAGCGGCAATTCACCGCTGTTTGGCCGAACAAGAACGAGGGGTTGCGGCGTCGTTCTTCGCTCAGTTGCTGGCGGCAGAACGAAGGCTGGGAAAGTCGGCTGCAGAGCGGGCGCTCCAGCAGTACCAGGGGATGTCACCTGGTGCTGATTGGTCGCCGGCAAAACGCCAGCTGGTGCTTGTTGTTGCTTGACCGTGGAGCTAACTGGTGCCCTTTCCAGGTGATGGGTTGTTCCCGACGAGCCAGCAGGCGACTGCCGTATAGTGGTCGACATTGCCAAACTGTTGTCAATGTCGACGGATGGAGATGGTCGCCGTCCACTGACGGTTGTCGTGGTAAACTTGACATGACTCGAGTTGGAATTGGACGGTTTGGACGTTGGGCGAGGCTGGGGAAGGTCCTGCGATGGCTGGCAGTAGCCATGCTCGCCGAGGCTCGTTCCCGGGGTGCACCAGCAGGTTCCGTCAATGCACATACCGTTCGAGGCGCAGACGTCTCCCGGTACGCACGCTTGTCCCAGCTGGATCCCAGGAGGCATTTTCGACTCTAAAATGATCAATTATTTATATGCTCAAGAAGACGAAACCGTTTTTTGTTCAAATTCGTGATTTACGCAAAAAGGTTTTGTGATACTTTTCTACGAGCCGAACTGTTACATTAAGGGGAGCACAATCCTACTTCTCTGATTCTTTATTTCAGAGAAAGAAATAGCTGCACTGCCTCAGCTACTCATTGGATTCACCATATACTCCACAATACTTTCATAAATGAACCCAAGGAAGCACGTAGTGCTCTCCGAACTAATAACCTATTGCTTCGAAAGAAAGAACGCAGCACAATGTTTATTTCGAACCGCTCGTGTGAATATTTCTCAAAGGGGAATAAACAAAACGATCAACAATGATGATAAGTAGTGATGACGTAACAAAAGCAGCAGTAACAAGCAGTCACGATGTAATCACGATAGATTGGTTTAACAATTTGTGACGGTGCATCGGTGCGCGTATGTAACAGTGACATTTTTGTAGCAAAGTCGGGAATACTGCTAACAGGCGTCTGTTTAAGGCGCCAAACAGATTTCGGAAAGTCATACGATTATCAAGAATGCATTACGGTAGAAATCGTTTTTAGCGGTATCGGTTATTACGGTAAATCGCTTATAACGGTCAAGGTGACGGGTCCCACCGTCTATATTTTGTACAGTGACGATGTCTTTTATAAGGTATTCGTTCATAGCGGTCAGAATTGACCAGTCCTCCCATTTACTGCTATAAACAATATCTACCGTACCTATTTTTGCGCTAAGATGTGTGAAACTTTGTGAATTCTGTTCGGCGCCTAATGGAGGGCTAAATTTTGAAAATAATACCACCACATGAAAGACTAGAAAGGGTTGGATTTTCAAAAGCCATTTTCCTTTTAGCGCAGTCGAAAAGTTTTATACGCATTTTTGAACAAAATTTTCGAGGTATTGATTGTGAAATATATTTTTTCAATTGCGGAATGCACTTTTGAGCTTTTGAGCGTCTTTCGAAAATCCTGCAACTGCGAAAGGACAGTGAGTTACAATAATGTGATCTCCGAAAGGTTGGGTGTGCATGATACACAATTAGTGATGAAGTACAATTTGTAAGTAAAGGCCGCTGCTCTGCGAAGGACATTTCGCTCAACAATGTTCTTCTTAATTAGGAGATTCGAAACTAACCAAACACTGCGGCAACATGTCAACAGGTTTCAGCTGTTTTTTACGAAATAGGTTACCGTAGGAACAACCGTAGTGGCTCTTTTTCCCCAAAAATTTGCAAATTGATGAAAATCGAATGCAAGTTATGAAACTCATAATCAAAACGAATCTTCACCAGATACCAGAAATTCGGCCAACCAATACGTTAAGTTACGATCAAATGTTTACCAGAATCGAGCTTTATTATTTTTAGATTAAAATTTTCTGAAGCCGACTCCGCTAGTTCACAAGGGATAAGCATTGTGTTACCGTATTACTTTACCTCAAATAAACGACATATCGTACCGGGATTTCTCGAAAATACGCATCCCAAGGCCTATTTTCAAGAAATGCAAATAAGTTTTTAGGGTCATGTTTAAAGCACGCGCGATATCACTGAAGAGCTGCGTCTGTTTTCGCCCTTACTTCACTTTTGGTTTTAAAAATCTTAGCAGCGCTGCAATGATCTTATGGGAGCAGCAAACTTATTTTGAGAGATCGGCAATATTTTTCTATCGCCTTGGAGCAAACAAACAATGAACCTGATAAACTATGATTTCGAGGCTTTAACGCAAAGGTTCAAAGCGAGTGAGAAAAAGCAGTTTGTTGATTAAAATAACTGATGCGGATCGAGGGGTATATTAAGCTGGGTGCCGTACTTTGCTAAAGGCCTATTTCACATATTGCAATCACAATAGTTGTGATTATAATTGCGGGGGAAATGACGCCATTGGTCAGTTATGACGTGCGCGGAAAAATTCGAATTTTCCCGCGCAAGTCATAACTGACCAATGGCGTCATTTCCCGCAATTATAATCACAACTATTGTGATTACAATATTTCTGAAATAGCCCCCAGACTGCCTTATTATTGGAAGTAAGCAATACGGTAATTATAAGCGACTACAGTAATTGTCTACATGGACCGACAGCAGAAGTAGTCCTCGCTAGCCAGTCCGGTTATATAGCAGTAAGTTCCCGGCGGGCAGTTAGCCGTCATCCCATTGCAAGTGACCAGGTCGCTCGTCCCGTCGAGCAGCAGCGGTGAGTTGCCCTTCGGGCACACGTTCGCGTAGTTGTTATCCGCCGGCTTGTGGGCGTACTGTTCGGCGCGCTGAGGCGCCTGCTGCTTCAGGATGGCCTTTGCCTCCGCCACCGTTTGCGGACGACGAATGGAACGTCGATCTAGAAATTGAATTCAGAGGACAGACAAGAATATTGACATGTTAAATAAAGATGCGATTTTGTGCGAATGTGTCTTTGGTGCTTGTGTTTCAGTTGCTGTGATTTCTTCTTCGAAAAGGTTTAGAGGTGAAGAGACCGTGTTTAGACGGTGTTTGAACGTCTAAGGAAAGTAAAGCCTTCGAGTTGATGTTATATTAACCAATATTTTATATTGCTTTAAAATTAAAATAAATTAGCCAAATAATTAATTTCAAGCATCATAAAACTGCTCATGTTTATAGCGAACTGGTTTTGCTGTTTTAATATAATTTCAATTTGCAACATTGAATCTACTGCAGATTAAATTTATTTGTTGTTATCTGTAATGCAGTACGCTGCTGAATCTGCTTAAGAGATACGTTTCGGTTAATTCAAGAGAAGGTTGATAGGATAGGCACCCGAAACTTTCGTGCACAGTTCAATAATACAGTATAAACTGAGCCACAGTACGCGCGCGAAATACGGTAACAAACGGGCGGGATTTCGAAAATAGCAGGCATCACAATAAGACAATAAGACTCGTATTAGCTTACCTTCAAACAAATTGCAGACGCCATTTTCTTCGATGAATCCTGGCTTACACTTGCACTGCTTCATAATACACACCTTATCGTTATTGCACTGTGTGTCATCAACGCATTCTGAAAGTAGCAATTTACACAGTTTTGCATGTATGCATGCAACTTGAACATTGGATCGATAACTCGAAGGTGAACTTTAACTATCACCTGTGTGCGCGCGGATTGGTGTTGCGCTTGGCAACTACCAGTTAGCGCGCGCACAGGCGACAGGCGTACAGTATTCCGGACTTTAATGATGATCATAAAGGAATAAGACAGCATGCGGTACCAGTGTGAGACACACGTGGAGGTTGAATTTGAACTCCCGCGTAACGGCCCATCGTAGTTCTGATGCTGAGTGGTGCCTGCGTCGCGAAAGTTGACGCAGCTTGGCAAATTCCGTTGACCGGGACGGACCCCGGTGGACATTTGCAGACGCTTGAAATGGCATCACAGCTGCAAATAAGCGCAAATCATATTTAACCTACTTTGGTTGGGCAAAGACTGTTAACGACTGTCGTCGTGTCATCTAATTTCATGCGAATCAATAATAACAAAATTGCGTTCAGAAGCATTGCTTCTAATCGTTTGAAAGAGCGTTTTTAGGCTAAATCCATTCCATTCCAATCCATTCTCTGACCTGAGCCGGTCAATCATGCAAAGCATATGACAGAAATCCTCTCTCGTAAATACCAGATAATGTTTTTAAAGTAGACGAAACTTTTTAATACTTACATTGAGCCTCCCAAACACTGCGTGCTGGGACCGCACTCCATCAGCGGGAGTGCATAGTTCCCTTCGCGAGTCACTCCTTCAGTTGTTGTCGGCAAACTGGTGCACTGGCCTTGAATGGCCAAGTAGCCGGTCTGGCAGTGACATGTGCCCTGCACGCACCTGCAACGGCATTCCAAAGTTTATTATCAATTCTTCTATCCTTGTGGTCAGCGGTCTGCGCAGCTGGGGAGATATCGTGACGGGAAGCAAGCTGATCGGCTTTCGTCATAGCAACGGCCAATCAGCTTGATTCCCGCCATAATATCCCTCAACACAAATCTTCTCCTTCTACGGTACTCTACTTCGCCTCAAGAAACAAAAGTATTTACATCGAACTTCCAGTGCAGATAGTACCCACGTCACACGGTTCGCCAGGTGCCGCCTTATTCTCCTGGCCTCTGATGATCGGCTTCTCATTGCTGGCGATGCATTCATGGTCGCGGAGAATAGGTTTCTCGGACGGGCAAGTGCACGTTTGCTCCTTACCGCACACCGAGCCGCCGATACATGTTTCGCCCTTTTCACACGATTCGTATGGTCGAGCGTAATCTTAAAGTTTGAAATTTTAGTGAACGACTTCTTTAGGTGCTTTATATAGGTGACAGACAGTATTGTTGCATCGATCAGTGCCACCAACCGCTATCAGTGAATTAATAGAGGTAGAGCCACCATTGCCCGAAAATCACATCGAAGTTGTTCCATTTATAATTACTTTCAAATTTGAATATCTCAGTTCGTTTGCAACGCATATTCATAGCTACTGTATGTGTAGATCACTCAATTTTTTGAGATTTTAGCGGAATTTCGGTTGACTTTCACGCTCTCAGTGAATAAAAAGAAAATGGTCCTTCTTATGAGAGTGCTAAAGTCAGTTACGGCTGCGATCAGTTCTCAAAAAATGCATATCAAAAGAGATATAGCTCAGGGCTGTGCGTTGAACACGAGTTGCGATATTCAAAATTTTATGAAAAGTAATTATAAACAGAAACTGAACACCCCACGCAGTAATAATGAATGCAGATAATGAATGCGCATGTGGAAGTGGTTTTTGTTTTTAACAATGTCAACGGTAAAATGTATTCAACGCCAACGATTAAGATCAAAATTCATGCGCCATGGGTTTTCTATGAGCCAGGAGGAAACTTCTAGTCTCAATTGCTCTAGCCCCCAAATTCAGCTATAAAAATAAAACACGAAATAGGGAAGACTAAGAGTTTGAATTTTGGGTCTGTGCCTGACGCGCAGAACTAAATGCAATATGGCACCCACCCAAACTGGTCGAACGTCAAAATCAAATATCAAAAGCCCACAACCACAAACTTCATTTTTCTGACCTCCCACAAGTATGATGCAATCTAACATATTGATTCTAACTACTCCGACAGTCCTTACCATTATCGAAACTGCACCGCACACAAATCAGTGAATAACCGAACGGTAAATCCGCCATGTGAAACCTGTTAGTTTTTTGTAGCCATTTCGATGCTTTCGTTAATGCTACTTGCGGACAACATCCAAAACGTGTGAATGTGTGCAGAGAAACCACCACGATGCAAAACTGCACACCAAAAAGCATTCTTTTCAATCCGACCTGATTCAGATGATTCATGAGATTCATGGCTACTGGAGCAACGATCTCCACTGAGGAAGGTGCCCTCTGGGCATTGGCACGACTTGCCGACGCACACCGTCCCGCCCGAGCAGATAAGGCCGACGGTAGAGCACGCATCGAGCGGCTTACCGGCTGAGGTCTCTTTGGAGCTCTTGGTCATCTTGTCGGTGTTGACGCAGCGCTTGCCAGCTACTACCGTGCCGTGCGGGCAGATACACATTCCGTCGATGCACGACGCGCCGCCAATGCACACGTCAATTGGTCCTACGAATATAATATTGTATAGCGAATTAATTTCTTCAAATAGAAGGCGGAGAGACTGAACTGGATACCCGTCGCTACCAAGGGGGAAGGGATGAATATATAATTACTTGAATCAAAACTGAACGTTCCTCTACAAAGAACAATGATGGAAAATGGAACAATTCGTCAGGCAAACGTCTTGAGAGATCAAAATATACAGTAATACAGCTCGTGTGCCTCTGCTTTATGAATTTTCAAGAAGATACTGTATGAAGATGCATTTCGGGAATGGAAACTGCACAGGCAGAACAGGGGACGCTGCTGACGGTCACCCGTCTGAAACAGTAGCGCGACCCCTGTTACCAAAAGACTTTTGAAATCCTTACCGCATGAAGTTCCAGGTGTCGCCTTGCGTCCTGCGTAGGGATTTGGTGTTCCCGTTCCCGAAGAAGTTGGCATTGATTGAAAGGAGTGGACACCGCCAGAAGATACACTCGGGTTCACTACGGGTCGCGTTGCCGTAGACGGGACGCATATACCACGGGTTACTATCATATTCGTCTCGGGACACACGCACCATCCGTCTCTGCACACCGAACTGCCCGTGCACTCCTGCTCCGCTGAGCAGCTGCCGCCCGGTGGTGACGTCAAGCGACCTCCACCTAAAAAGTTTACTTTAGAGCGCTCTTATTATGCATGTATAAGGCGAAGCGATTGTTATGAGCAGTATTGTAAACATTCAATAGAGTGAAGCACAATAAGCAATTTAAACATAAATATTGCACGTATTATGAGGCGAGACAAGGAGTAGTAACAGCTTTAATGAACTTTGCTTCAAACATAGCAATTGTTATTCAAGATGTGTATCTACAATGCATTATTGCGTGATGGCAGTATGTCTTGTGAGAAAGTTAGCGTGCGATCTTCGTGATTTCGTTAGATTCATGCTTCACGCAGAGAAAGGCTTAAAGCCGTTAAATTATTTAAGGTCTAAAATTCTACAGTCCTCACACTAAAACGAAGCCGGCGAAAGCATGCTTTGAAATGGTTTAGCTATTGAATTTTTCCTGCGTTCGCGCAAGTACCGTAATACACATTCATTCCAAAATGCTCTACATCCTGATAATCATTTACGCGCCTCGGCTGTAAGTATACGATATTCACCGGCCTGTTTAAGTGTGGAGAACTGTGCAAAGTGGGTTAATTGGCAAACCTGGACAATCGTCCTCATGCGGCAAGCACTTGCAGATTCCAAACATGCAGGTTAGTCCCATCTGACAGTGAAAAGTAAAGGAGCAGGCACCTCCTGCACGCACATTTGCTATCGGAGTTTCACACTTATCAAGCACTGGGTTCTGATCTTGCGCGCATAAGCATGCGCTCGCATTGCAAAAGGACCCGCCGGCGCATATTTCTCCGTGAAAGCATGTTGCTCCAGGATTAGAGAGCAGGCCTGTTGGCAGGCATTCGCCATTTTCTGCTGACATATCGGGTGGGCATTGGCATACGATGCCGTCGCAAATGGAGCCATCTTGGCAGTGTTCACCAGAGTTGCATGGCTGTCCCAATTGGCTGAGCTTCGAGCACTGATTGTCCAGAAGCGTCGTGCCTTCGGGGCACTGGCAAATGCTATTGATACATATGGTAAATCTTGTGCATTCTTCTCCATTAGCACAGCTTCCAAGTGGATTGCTTTGTGGTTTGCCAACTCGGCACTCGCCGTTGTTGGCGCTGGTGCCATTAATACAGGAACAGAGGCCATTGATACAGTATGATCCTCCGGCGCAGATTGAGAAAAGATTGCAAGGATATCCTAGTTCAACCATTACTTCCTTTGGAATACATCTTCTCTGAATTTGCACATGTTCAGGCTCACAAACACAATATCCAGTAGCTGAGCAGTAGGAGTTGTCTATGCATGCCATTGACATATTGCAGGGTAAGCCGACAAATGAATGTTGTCTTCTTGAGACTTGTGCTGAGTTAATGCGCTGACACCTGCCCTGCATTTCTCTACTATCCGGCGGGCAAAGGCAAACCATGAAATTGGTGTCGCAAAAAGATCCACCACCACATTGCTGTCCTTGTCCACAGCTCTGTCCCGGCGCAACCAATTTTAGACAATGACCATAATATACTTCAGTGCCAATCGGACATCTGCAGACACCACCCTGACAGAATGAGCCGCCAGAGCAGCTCTCGCCACCGGCACAGCTCTGACCCACCGTTGCTGTGATTACTTGTCTTTGCAGTGGAAGGCATTGGTCCATGAATACTGCAGTGAATGGCGGACACTGACAAGTCATTCCTTGAAAGTTCGGCATACAAATCGATCTTCCGGTGCATATTTGGCCACCAGCGCAGTTTTCATTTGGTCCAGCTTGAGTGCTGACTCGATTTCGCTGTCTACTAAGTGCAGGATTTTGGTTAATTGGTGAGGGAAAGAATGAATTCCATATGCCCGATTGCTGATTAATAGGAGTGCAATGTCCATTATCATTCACAGTGCCATTTAGACATCTGCACCAATTAAAACTGCACACTGAATTACCTCCACAAGTTCCACCATTTCCACAATGCTCACCAGGCCTTAAAATATTTCGCGCGCTGGTACAGTAACCATGGTCGAATGTTGTCCCTGATGGACAGGTGCAAATTCCTTGGAAGCAAATCGCCCCTCCAGAGCAGATATCTTGATGGACACATGGATATCCAGGCTGGACTGGTTGATAGCTCGAATATAATGTTGGAGCAGCAGTGAGAGCTGGTTGCTGCCGAGCAACACCTGATTGATGCTGCTGATTTGGAAGCAGCGTTTTAGCTAGTGTTGATAGAAAGTGCTGGCTTGGTGGAAGAAAACCAGGGGTTACTAACTGATGATTGTTGCTATATGAAGATGCATACTTGCTTTTTTCACGGAGATGTTTCTCTGGCGATTGGAATTGCTGATTGAATAAACTCATATGAAGATCTTGAGGCAATGGCTTCAAAAAAGAACGACTGGAAAACTGATTTACTGAATCTGTTGCTGATGGCTCAGTCGATTTTGGTGGAACACAATAGCCAATCATTAGTTGATATCCATCTGGGCAAGTACAAATACCATTTCTGCATACAGAGCCTCCAAGACATTTCTGTTCAATTGCACAGGAGGCGCCAGCTGCCGCAAACTCGGGCTGACAAGTATTACCAACTGTCACCTCTCTCTCGCTGCACTCACAAAGGCCAGTAATAATGTTGCAAACTGAGCCCTTTGCGCACTGCTGATCATGCATACAATCTTCTCCAACACCAACTTGAATTCTATCGGCGCATTCACCATTTCTGATTACCTTGCCGCCCCTGCATTTGCATTTACCAAAGTCACAAATTGAGCCGCCATCACACTGCTCACTGGTCATACACAGCTCTCCAGGCTTTTTCAATGTCAAAGCGCACTTGCCAGAGAATGGGGCGTAGCCTTCTGGGCAGACACATTTTTTGTCCAGGCAAAATGCACCGCCACTGCATCTGTCAAATAAATCGCAATTGTCTCCAGGCATTCCTGATCCACTTGGCTTTGAAACAGTAAATTGATTGGCAGATTCGCTGAGTGAAACACATTTGAAGTCGACTTCCAGAGTTCCAATAGGGCATTTGCAGATAAAAGCGATGCAGAGGGCGCCATCTGTGCATGAATCTTGACAGGGCTCTCCTGGTCTTGGCGGTGAGCCATTAATTTGAGGGCCAATTTTGTTTGTTACACCATGAACAACTTGATTTGTGCCCTGATTGTTATTTGCTGCATTGTTCATTGGCTCACAATCTTTGCCAACAATATGAAAATTCCTCAAGCAACGACATACTCCAAGAGAGCAACTTGATCCACCCAGGCAGACTTCTCCATTCTGGCAGCTATCGTCAGGAAAAGCATACCCAAACGATATGGGAGCGCATTCGCCACCAGCAATAACGAGACCGTGAGGGCAGACGCAGGTTCCATTGGCGCAATATGATTCACCAATACACTCAATACCGTGATTGGGCTTGCAGTATTGACCGGGTGGCGCTCCTCTGACAGACACTTCATGACACTCACCATTCTTCAGTGTCTCACCTTGATGGCAACGACAAAGCTGGCGAATGCATTGAGTGGGTCGTGTGCAAATCATTGACTCATCGCATTTGGCGCCAGCTGAAACAGCTACAGGATCGACTTCAGTGGAAGCTGCCGACGGGCCAGTAGCGGCAGACCACCAATCAGTAGCAGCTGGAGTTGTACCTGAATCAGGCAACACTGCTTGTTTAAAGACGCACCGATCATCTAGTGGCTCAGTATCAAGTGGACAAATGCAGAATCCTTGATAGCAAACTGATTGGCCAGTACAAGTTTCGCCGTCTTTACAACTTTGGCCAGGCGCTGCTTCATATGCTCCACTTGTTTTTTCTTCACTGGCGGCATCTCGCACACAGCTTTCAGCTATAGCGGTATGGCCTGCAGGACAAATGCACATGCCAAATCGACAAGCACTGCCTCCACTGCAAACTTGGCCACTCTGGCAGCTCTGACCAGGAGCGGCGATATTCCTCCGGCATGTTTGCTTGAAAAGTGTTTTCCCTTCTTGACAGCGGCATGTGCCCAGCTCACACAGCGAGTCGCCAGTGCATATCTGTCCTTGAATACAGCGACCACCAGGCGCCTGCTCGCACCTCCCATATCGGTGTTCTGAGCCGTCTGTACAAGTACACGTGTCCTTTAGGCAGATCGCACCCCCTGAACACCGATCCATCTGAGTACAGCGGCTGCCGATCGGCGCGAAAACGCCTTGAAGTAGTTCACATCCTCCTGATCTCAGGTGAAAGCCTGGAGCGCACTGGCACATCCCTTCGACGCAGGTGGAGGCGCCGGTGCACATCTGCCCGTCGCGGCACGACTGGCCGGCGATAGACACGACGACTTCCTGGAGATGGCGACAGTCGACGCCGCGGCAGAGACACCGGCCGTCGATGCATTCGCTGCCCGTCTCGCACACCTGGCCGAGGTTGAGGGAGCAGTTATCACCTCTTTTCGCTACTTGCGACTGACAGTGGTCGTCGATTCGGAGATAACCGGGCGCGCAGTGACAAAAACCGTTCATGCACAGACCGCGCCCGCCGGCGCAGAACTCCTGCTCGGGCAGGCAGAAAAAGCCGGGTGGCGTGTTATCGGTGGTTTCGTCAGCAAAAATTTGTGACATGACAATATGATTGTCTTCAGGCGCGTTTCGTGTTTTCTTCTTGCAGCCAATTTCTGTTTCTTCACTGCCGATTGGGCACGCGCAAACGCTATTCTTGCAGATAAGATTGGGCGGGCAGTGTTCGAGGGGGCCGCATGGCGATCCCGGTTTAATGTGGAGCGCTTGTCCGAAGATGCACTGGTGCTGAAACTCGTGCAAACCGCTCGGACACGCGCACTTGGAACCAAGGCAGAAGGAACCGCCGCTGCACATTGGTAGACCGCTCGACTCGTTGCATGCATAGCCGGGCAAAGCAAACTCTAAAATCATGCACAGGCGAGGGTTAGCATGCTGGGATTAACTAAATGCGGGGTTATAGCACGTACATGCATCGATGAGGAAAAAAACATTGATGCCAAACGCAGAACAGTGCCGAAAGGAGTTATTTAGATGCTTTTGCTCGTTTTGTTTAACTATCAATTGCATAAGTATTAATTTATCAGAATCCTTGTGCACGCATGAGGAGATTCTACTTATATACTGGAAATTTGAAGATTGCTACCTCGGCTTTTTGTTTTGGGTGAGAGAGGGCATTGATCGCGAATTTTGCTTCTGCGCGCAACAAAACCCCCCCCCCCACTTCCGCCCCGCCCCCTGACTTCCCCAACTGGAAATGGAGTGGCTACCCACTCTGATATGCATTCCAATACAATGCCGCTGCATTTATTAATTCAACCAAATAAGTATTATTCAGCGCTGAAGAAACGATAAATATAGTCATTTCATCCTATACATTTTTAAATTTGTGCTCTAATTCTTGCATTAATTGCAGCTTCAACCGCCCGCCTGCTGTGGCTGATCAGCGCTCTTTTCGGTACTTATTTCGGCACCTTCAGCGATCGCTCTCCCACGTGCAAGAGCCAGCATGCAACCACCAAAAGGAACTTACCAGCGACGCAAGTCTGCTCGATTGCTTTCGACCCGTCTGGGCAGACACACAGTCGATCGACGCACGACGTTCCTTCGAAGGAGGCTGTGCACTGCTTGTCATACTCGCAGCCCTTTTGTCCCGGATAAATCACTGAAAATTCCATCTATCTAACGCTAACCGTGTATTAATGATGAAGGAGACAATCATGCGCAAAGTTTAATAAACAGAGGATAGAAGATAGAAAAAATTATTTTCAGATTACGAAGCCCAAATACCGTATGAGCAGGCCCGTCATGCATATCCGACTAAACACAGACCAACCAAGAAGGGACGGTTCGTTAAAATTGAGCCTCGCTTGAATTTGTTGACAATCCTGGCGGCTGCTACACCGGCATGAATATCAAGAGGCATACAAGAAATGAAGATGCGGCTTGCATGACCAGCGATGATCGAACGTGACGCACCACCGGCGAATAGATTTGATTTTAGTCAATTGCGCTGCTAATATCATGTCGATGTCGCGCTTAACATAGGCTCCGCACTCGCACCAAACACCAGCCCGCTGGGGAATAGGGGTAGTGCGTACGGAAGGAGACTGGAAAGTAGACTGACTAGAGAAAGAAACCCTCAGAGGTAGACCTGTAATGGGATTGAAAGTGACGAAACTTTGGAGACCGAAACCGATGCCAACACCAAAGTTATGAGACATATCGATAATGAATTTCATATTGCAATAGACGAACAAGTATTTTACGTACAATATAGGCATTAAGCTACTCAAACAAACTCGCTAATAATAATGAATCAGCAAATAACGAGACTTCGAGACCGATACCGATAAGGAGATTCAGAATACGATACTTTTTGATACGGTAGCGATACTTAGGAACCACCAAGGATTACAGGTCTACTCTGAGGGGGTGGGGTGGGCCCGGCACCCAACTGCGCGATCTGTTTCGCATTGAGAATTCATAGTACCGGTACTGTTGACAAAATTTATTTATGAAATGAGTCTACACTTACGCGCAAGACAGGATACTGTAATTGTGTTCGCTAGCGAACTGTACACATTCGGACATGACACAGCAACACTACTGTATGTAATACGCGATATGGCAAAATTTGGCGTAGATTGCCGGAACTTTTGATAAGCAAGCAGGATTCCGCTGACCTTTGTGGCATTTTCCTTCGATATTCACGTGTGTCGACAGGCACTGACAGCTGGGCGGATTGGTGTTGCCGTTACAGTAGGCGCCAATCATGCATTCCGTATTCAGGGCGCATTTCGCTCCGACGCCCGCCTGGTTAGTACCGCCCAGTTGATGACCGCCAGACGTGACGAAAACAGTCTGCACACCTCCTTCTGCAAAGTGACAATATGAGGGACAAAATGAAATCATTTTGCATCAATTTTCCTTGCATTAAGAAATAGTACAATGGTACACACAGGAATTAGTAAACGGGCGACACTTTACCAATATAGTGCGCAAATAGTACGGCACAATAAACGTGTAAGGTAACGGTTACGTGTCAATATTTTGGTAATGCATCCAAAATATTGACACTTGACCGTTTACCCAACACATTTACTGAACAGTACTGTTTACACATTCTTGGTAGAGCGTCACCCCGGGTACTACTATTTCTGCGTGTACTACTACTTCTTAAAATACGGTAGACTTGCTTTGTAGAAGCCCACAGACAGAGTTGCCTGATTGCAATGCTCGCGAAAGCTCCCGTGGCTCTTGGAGGTCAAGTCCTCAAGGCTGACGAGGATGTGAGTATACGAGGGGTATGTAACTCCAAGCTGCTTTTATACCTCCCCTATACTGCTGTACTCAATATCGGAGACGGAGTATTGAAGATACATTGCACAATGTACCCCCAGAAGATTTATCCCGAAGTGCGCCAACAGCCCGCTGGGGAGTGGGCTGCATACTCGCAATCGGAGGGCCAGATCAAAGCAGTATTGGTCCTCTGAGCGCATTGCTGATGAAAAAGTTTATGAAGATCTGTGGCGAACTATAAAGGTCTGCGCGGTGTTCTGACGTCCAAAAGATTTCCTTCGCCCCGGCCAGCCCGTCGGCGGAGTTAACAACAACTTCCCTCTACTTTTCAGATTCCAGCTTTGCGCCAGAAGGAAGCAGGAACTTACGAGGGCAACTTTTCACCCCTGCAATTTAAAGCCACGAGACCGAAACGCGCACGTCCGTGTAACTCAGGAAAGTCCGCTGATTGCCGAAGCGTTAATCCCACGATACGCCTTGTTCACACGTTAGGATCGAGGTACGCGGCTTAGCTAGCCAGTTTGCTCACGACTCGTTTAGTGTCAACTTTCAACTAAAAAGTTCAATCCCCTTCCCGAAGCAATCGCCTGAGCGATGTTGCGCATATAAATAACTTCTCTCAATATAGCCTGATTAACCGTCCTGATGTGCAATAGTGGAAGTATCAATAGATACTGGAAATAAACAGCAAAAGTGGGACAACTAGATGTGTCAGTAAATTCTGAGCGGGTTGAGTAAGAAAGGAATGCAGCGTAACGCAACATATTTGAAACACAATAAAGCAGTTACTGTTGCTATGAAGTATAGGTCGCGTCAACGACCCCGGGTTTTGAGTCCATTCCAAATGCTGCGCATCAGACATATTCTATATTGCAAACACATCGGCGTAACGCAGAGCATTCAGAGTATCGTAGACAAATGCGTATGCAATATGTGTACGATACGCAGCATTTGGAATGAACCCAACAGTTACAGTCGTTGATGCGGTCAATAAGCAAAATACTTAAGTGCTCACGCGAATTTTCATCCGAAGGCACGCACGAATCCTCGCGTAGGTCTGTCCCTTCCGGACACAGACACACCGGGGGATCGGCGTTGCAAATGGAACCTTTGATACATATTTGTCCCATATCGCATGGCTCGCCGGGCCCTTAAAAACAAGAAACAATAACAAAACTCAATAAAGAAAAGATAGCGTGCATTGAGCTGTGCAGAAGATGGCAAAGAAAGAAACAAAAGTAATGAAAGTGATGTGCTAGTGCAAGTAGATCTACTACTGTGAAGCATTAGTGTTAGCCGAGTGCAAGAACAGAAGCAGTTCTGTTGCCTAAGGCATAGCAAGTTGATCGAACCGCCGATTGCCAGTCTATTCCCTTTGTATAAGGGAATCTTTTGGTCTTTTATGGGATCAGACACAGAATAGGTACTTAGAAATTCTACTATTATTTACGCATACAGTTACAAAAACTATTCTACATCAGTTATCTAAAGAATATATCGCACATTCCAAACTGAGCTCCTTTGGTCAGTCAATAACGATGGTCAGTGTCCACGGATTGTGATATTTCTACACAAGCTACTGGTTCTAAGGAACCCATTCTAAAACTACTAGCAGCCATTCATGCATGATGCATTGCGTAGAGCATCTTTCCAAAATGCCTTTCATATGGTTGATCTTAGCACCGAAAAGCGCAAGACTAATTTCGATAAGACCCTGATAAAATATCGCTATGGCGGCATTTGGGAACATTATCAGAGATGCCTTGCGATTTGATATTTTCGTCGGGGGTGTTATCCGTGGCAAAAGTTTTCTCCGTAGAAATATTTAGGTGCCTGGGGTACTTCCGATCGCCCCATGACTATCACTGCCCCCTTGTGGCTCTGGAGACTCACCAACTCGAGCGCCGATCGCTTGCTGAGGAACACATCGGCCGTTGTGTAGTGTCAGTGGCGAAACGCACTGACATCTGCCTTGGAAGCAGGTCGAATCGTCGGCGCATTCGCTGAAGCGATCGCAACGATCGCCGACCCTCACTGAAAATAGTGCATTTAGTAACGGTCCATTTCTGGTCACCGAAATACCTTTTTCAAGGGACATCAAGACGCAGATACCCCCTTGGTCTTCAGTATTGCTCGGGCACATGCAAACGCCGACCATGTGATTGCAAATTGAGCCGCCGATACATTTCTGCCCATTTCGACAGCTGCTGCCGGGCGCGACAGTCGCTGAAAAATTCATTATTTATTTAAATAATTCAGACATTTTATCCAGCCGTGTCATGTATTGCTGAAATTCCATTATCAAACAGAAAGTAACGCACGAACATATATTTTTCTCTCAAGGAAATTACTAACCACGTATAATTCGAAAGAAAGGAAAACTGGTGTTTGAAAATGAATGAAATATAATCATGAAACAATCTTCAGAACCATAAATGACCGAATAGTGTCTCCCGAGAGCTTTAAGACTGCAAATGTCCGTAAGGCAAAAATAGCTCTCCATTAGCCAAAAAGACAACACTCTTGTGTTTTTGATCGAAAGGGGGTTTATCTGAAGGGTCTTTCTTCTGCCATGCGTATCAAATACTGCTCAAAAACAAACCAAAGTTGTTCATTGGCGAATTTGACGTGGGCAGAGAAAAGAAAGTCGTCTGTGCTTGGGGGAAAATATACGGCTGGCGAGTGGGCATTGGCGCCGGCTGGTTGGGGTTCATGTAGGGCGCAGGTCTCGGAACGGGCGTCGGGGTCGCAAACGGTTGCGGACTGATGTTGAAGAACGAATGAGACTGCTGCTGATGATTGGTGTTCATCGGCGCAGGCGTTGGACCAGTGGAGTACGGTATACCGTAAGTCGTGGTGGGAGTGATTGGAATGGCTTGCGGCAGGAATGGGTTGAGAGTGGGGTACGTTACGGTTGACCGAACGTTTTGCATCCTGACAAAGCTGCTTGTGGTGGATGAAGAAGATGGAGCTCCGTTGCTACTGACGCACGAGAGCGTTTCCATGTGGGGTACTGTACCCACTGGACAAAGACATTTCATGGTGCGCAAGTCGCACACCGTACCACCGATGCACTGCTGCCCGGCAGCGCAGCTCGAATCGATCAGGGCTGAAATAGTAAGGCGTGCGCGGGACAATCAAATAAATGAGCGCAAAATCATATAATGACGATCTTGCCAAACTATTGAATATATAGTAGCGCGGAAGGTAAATAAAATTGTGTGCGTGAAACAACACATTATCAGCATTGGTGGTTTGAACGTTTCAACAGAGCAATGTTAACGAAGCTCTTCAAAACGAGAACGGGCACTTCTCTTGTGTGCAACTCAGAAGCGTATTGAACGAAACAAAGCAATTAAAATATTTTTGAGGTGAAACGATTTTCATGTCACCACAAATGTCAATTTGTTCCTTTTCCCTTTTCCTTTTCCTTGATATATTTAACGTAAAGAAATTTTAGTGCCATACCAACGTGTGGCTGACTCGTGGTTGCTGCAACATTATTGACGTCGTTGCCGACATTTTGCAGCGCAGGACCGGAACATTGTTGATTCACGAAGTCGAAGGACAGACCGTTCGGGCATACTTTGCGCTCCCAAAAACCGATGTGCCTAAAAAACGCAGCCCGTTACGTGCGAATTTCCTGCTAACTTCAATGTTAGGAAGAAGGGTACTTTGTCTCGAAACAGAAAGATAATTTTTTCTTAATTAGGCGTCTTATGCACTTTCGAGTGGTCATTTGACTCCAGTCAAAGCGTGGGCTTTTCTTGAAAAATATTTCTCCTCCCGCCTCCTAGGGGTCTGGGTAGCAGTGCCCAAAAAAATTTCGGCTATTCTGTTGCACGTTTGCATTTCTTGAGCAACTGCGGAGTTGCTTTCACATTGATCAAATAACGCGGACAAACCAATGCGCCAAAAAAGTGTTTACAGCCGACATTATCCAAAGACCAAGGAAATGCTGCTGTGTGGATTATCAAAAAACGCCGACCGCAAAACTGGTAACCAGTCGGCGCCTGAGCCTGGGATTACCACCTCTAGGGTTTTTCATAAAACTGTTGGCTATTATTATTACAATTGCAGTGAGCGCGGTGATTGGTCAGTTGTGAT
>JAQGAX010000176.1:0-21530 GCA_034698105.1 Plectus exinocaudatus | reverse complement strand
GAAATAAGCGAAGTGCAAAAGTTATAAAATCTAGAATAATGTCAAACTTAATCATGTGGTTGTCATTTTATGTGGACTTAATTCGTGAATGTTTCACCACTGTACAATACAGTGTAATAATTAAAGAAATTAAGCTTGGACATGTATGCTCGAATCATTCAGATATGAAAACTGATGTCGTAATTAACACTGGCTCCGGTCTGGCTTCATAGAGCTCATGAACCCACGGATGCAAGAAAGCGAAATTTTTAGTACGGTGTAACAATAGCAAGAACATCGACTCAATTTGATGCCAAACGCCCACGTTAACACAAATACACAAATACTGCACTGGCAAAGAATTTTTGAAACACTGTCCAGCCAAATGAAATACCGAATGTGTTGAGTAAAATACTTGTGTCAAAGTTACTAGAGGTTGCCTTCGGGTTGATTTGCTGTTGATTGTGTGTTGCTGTATTTCATCACTCTGCCCTCCACTCCTAACTATCGTTAGGTTCGGGGCAGACATGGGCATCGATTTGGGCTTGGGGGGTTATGGTCGACTGTCTGGGTGGGTTATATAACCCCCCCCCCAATAGGATGACCAAGGGGCTTGGGTACCTTATTATAGCAAAAAAAAATTTTCGCCCCTTCTTGGCGACCTAAAAAGGTCTAAGTCGCCAGGCCAATTTTCAGCCTCCGAAAAACACTGTACTCCCCCTTTCTCATAACCCCCCAACCCATAACCCCCACGCCCCTGTCTAGTTCAGGGAGTGTCCACATTTGAATCCAACGCCAAGCCAAGCCTCCTCCACCCACCATTCACATCCATTCGTTGAAATGTACAAGAAACGAGCAACCTTTGCTCCTGTTCGGTCGCGCGTTGATGAGAGCGCAACAGAGTCACACAGCGTAGATCAAAGTACACGTGCACGTGCACAGCATGGCGGGGGTATCGTGGCCGCCAGCAGGCGACTCACAGGGCAAAGCGTTCTTCTGAGCTGACGCGTCTCGCCACCGATGACGTGATGGCACCACATCCACCAATCAATGGTGCCACTGCGATGGCAGCCTGCCATCGTTGGGGCGCTTATAAACCTTCCCTTCCCTTCTCCTTGGCACTGCTGGTATGGGCATTTAGCGTTTGTGAGCGGTGTTTAGTTTGATTCAGAGTTTACTGTAATAAATGTTTTCGTTTCGGGGCCCAGAATGGTGTCTGAGCGGGGTTTACGTTTGCTAATTTCATAGTACCGTATTGTTGTGGAAACGATCCGATCGCATTAGTTAGTTCTAAGCATCATCTATAAGCTAAATCCGCTTGCATTGCCTAAGCCGAAGCCTAAAGCCAACGCTAAAGTACATGCTGAGGGTACGATTATAAATTAAATTCCTCATTAAATTCCGGATTTTTTGAGGCATATCGTCCTCGTCCGTTCCGACTATTTCCTGAATAATGTTGATTCTCGAGTTCGTGTAGGAATGCGACGATTCGCCAATGTAATGCATTACGATCAGTTTCCGACTTCAGTTTTGAAACAGATTTTGGTGTATGCTTAGGCTATTAGACTGGGGTGTAGGATTAAATTCCCCATTAAGATTGGCATGCGAATTATAAGACTCAAGACGTAATAATCACATGTAACAACTTTGGTTTGGCGAATCGTCTTTTGTTGTTCGGTTATGATTGAGTATCGAGTAAAAAGCGAACGTACAGTAAATTAAGTTTAGGGGACGAATAGTGTAGGGGGTCGTGGAGGGGCTCCACCCAATTTCGGCTATCTCGCATATGCTTGAACGATGCAGTATTGGTTAACTTTACGTTTCTGCTTCCTTTTTGAGAGTTGATGGGGTTGGCCTGAAAGAACCGCTCTCGACTGATTCATCGATATCATCTATAATCATTTTTATAAGTTTCATTTTTAGAAAGTGCCAACCAAATCCAAAGATGCCCCCTGCTGCTTTATACCGTCGTCACTCGAGCTCGAACAATCAGACATGCAACGAAGAGAAAGACGGCATGCTCAATGGCGACGCGAATGAGACTGAAAAAGACGACGCAGACGACGCAGAACTCGAGGTTGGTGAATATTTTCGACTCTCGAACGATACGATTGTGAATGTCTTCGTCTGTAGTTTGAATCAGACGCGTAGCCAGGGGGACGGGGGAATCCCCCCCCCCGTCTTTTGGATCCCCCAACAATTGTGAAAATTTTGACATTTGTGACGAAAATTTTGAGTTTCCCCCACTTTGAATTTCCCCCCCCCGGTCCTTCGGGTTTACCCCCCCCCCCAACCTTCGGTTTCTGGCTACGCTCCGGTAACCTAACTATAATTTGGTGATTGACGGTAAAGAGTGAGATGAAGAAATTGAAATACGCTCGCTCGAATTCGGCATTTCAAAAAGCCCATTCAGAAATTACGTCACTCTTATGTTTGGGCTTTCACTAACCCCCTCCCCCCTTCCGTAACACATGCGTAACTCCGTGGCCAACTCTATGACGTTTAGCGTAGTGTTTGCAAAGTTGAGACGCGGCACTAATCCCCTCCCATGTAGCGATTGTTTAACGCAATGCTAATGTATAAAGAACTGAGCAGACTTTTAACGCGCAGCGCGTAAGAATGGCGCTGCTGTATGCAGTGCACTGAAGAATAATCGAAAATTTGACGGAAAGTTGCCCTAAAATGTCCACCGAACCAACTGACCTCATTGATAATCAAATTCACTTAATCGAACCCCAAAAGGTATTGCTTTTGTCTCAAAACTACCTGCGACGTAAATTCTCTTTGAAGTATTTAATACTCAAAAAACGCACATCGCAATGAATTCTTGGCAATTGTATGGACAAAAAAATCTCTTGAGCCCTTAACTGCGCTTCGAGAATGGATATCGTATTTTACGGTCACCTTGAAAACTTGAAATATGGCTTTAATTATATGTTAATTTGCCCCGATCTTTTCCAGGAACGCAAGTGGAAGACGCAGAACTACGAACACTTGCCGGAATGGCTGCAGGACAATCACTACCTGCGCAGTGGGCACCGTCCGCAGTTGACGAGTTTCACAGAGTGCGGAAAGAGCATTTGCGCCGTGCACAGCGAAACCGGCAACATTTGGACACACTTGATTGGTAAGAACTTTAGGCGTACATCCAGATTCTGATCCAGACTGGAATGTTGGAGTCATGGCGGTTATATGTGGGTCTGTTACGATTATACTGTATATTCTTGGTTGTGGTTCTGGGTTATGTATGTGTTTGCCTCAAAATTTTGGGGGTTGCACGGCATAGAATGTTGTTTCCACTTTTATCCCCCCCAGATAGGATATCGTAACCCTACAATCCCAATAACGCGCCCATCGTCCGGTCTGTACAAAAGATAGGATTGCCAGGGAAAAGACTTTTAATTTGCTTAAAGTTGTGAAACATTCGCAGCCGGTATGTGATACTGCGCGGGTCCAACGGATTGCCAGAGGCCCTTGCGAGCCGGTGGGAAGTTTTTTGAAACCATGCGGGGTGACATGACTCTCATTCGCGCAATACGAAACTTCCACATTAGAACTCTCTCAGTGCAGCCACCTTAGCTTCAGCCTCCAGAAACCTCTGCTCATGAAGACAAAGGATACTTCAAAACATACCTGGGCAAGGTCGTTAAAGTGGTGCCCACCATACGACGTGGGACCGAAAACGCCCATTGCCCGTCACGCGGCACAGGGTTTTTCGAAAATGTACACTAGATAAAATGCCCACCATACGACTTGGGGGGTTGACCTTGCCCAGGTATGCTTCAAAATATGTCTCTAAATGGAATGGATTCAATTTCAGGCTGTGTGGCAGTTATTGTTTTGGCTCTCTGGTTTCTCACACGATCGTCAAAGGAGGTGGGAATGCAGCAGAAGGCGATGTTCTCCATATTCTTCGCCAGCGCGATTACTTGTCTCGGAATGTCGTTCACGTACCACACCGTCTCCTGCCACTCGGTTGGCGTCCGTAAACTTTTTAGAAAGTAAGTTTTTGCTACACATGCGATCAGTAAAGGTGCATTTATATCTATGAACGAAGTGAACGCGATCATTTTGACCACGTGCTAAAGCATAGTACAAAAAGTGACCTTGTTCACTTCGTTCATGGGTATAAATGCGCCTTAAAGAGGTCTGAACCGGTCATTGGGAGGACGGGTCGCGGGAACGGTACCTTCATGTTGGGTTTCGGCGCGAAATTCAATTAACCGCCTAAAACTTTTCGCCGCCTAAGACCATCCATATAGATTCCCTGGTTACAGGTCTGGTAATGTACTGTATTGAGTAGTAATTTGAAAGGCTTGCTAGAGCGAAGAGGAAAAACCGGACCAGGCCGGATGGGACTCGAACCCACGACCTTTCGGTTTGCGCGCGAATGCTCTACCACTTGAGCTATTGGTTCTGTCAGTAGTCTACTGTATGGTACTGATTCAGGTTTGACCACGTTGGGATCAGCATACTCATCGTCGGTTCGTTCGTCCCCTGGCTGTTCTATGGCTTCTACTGTCGTCCACTGGTGCAGCTGCTCTACATCGCCATGATCGGCGGCATGGGCATCGCCGCCATCACCGTCACGCTCCTCGATCGGTTCAGCGGACCCAAGTACCGGCCGTTGCGAGCCGGTATCTTCGCTGCGATGGGATTGAGTGGTGAGTGAACTTCATTTCTGCTGCTGATTTCTTATATCGTATTTATTCTAATACAGTGAGACCCCGATATAAGAGAACGCAGGGGAAATCGAAAAAAGTCTTATATTAGGGTTTCTCTTATATCCGAAGTCAACAGTGTGTTGGCACTGAGCACGGGAATTTAAAAATGTCTCTTATATCCGGGTTTCTCTTATATTTGGGTCTTTTATACCCGGGTCTCTTATATCCGGGTTCTACTGTAGTACGACCGGTCGCACTATTTTTCAATCAACCGCCAGAGGGTCGCACTATTAGAGAGGGTCATACTATTCGAAACCATTTTTATAGAACTGTTATCAGTACTATTAGAGGGGGTCGCACTTTTTTCAATCCCTCTCTAGGGGGTCGCACTATTGGAGAGGGTCATACTATTAGAGAGGGTCGTATTATTAGACTAAATACGGTATGTGCCCTTTTAACAGCGATTTTCGTAGCCCGGTACGTTCATCCTGAACGGGCTACGAAAATCACCGTGTTATCCTGAACGGTTCAGGATAACATTAATCATATGTTCGGTTTCAGCCGTTATTCCTGGCATCCATTTTATGATCGTCGATGGCCTGCAGACGTTAATTGATGAAGGCGCCTTGCACTGGATGCTACTGATGGCTTTCCTCTATCTGGCAGGCGCGCTCTTGTACGCCACGCGCATACCCGAGCGATTCTTCCCTGGCAAATGTGACTTCCTGGTAACAATTTCATTTTATCAATGAATGCTGAAAAGGTCTATCAATGCTATGTGATCACGCTGCCTCAGCGGAAAGAATGATTAATCAGTAATGAACATTGCCCATCCAATCCGCGACCAGGGGGTATTTCATTCAGTCATCAGAATTCATTCGCTATTGTAAAATGAATTCTTGATTATTCTGCGCTAATTATAAGTTTACAATTGTAATTTGTGATACGGCTGCTTTCTGTACTACTCCCAGATCCGGCATACACATTCAATCCGTCGAAATGATAGAGGGCCAGTTCGTTTTAAGAGAGGTTGATAATGCCAAATTCTACTCAGCATAGTACCCTGGCTTCATATGTTACATGGCACTGGTTTCATTCACATCAGGCGTGGCGACAGAAGCCGATGTATGGGGAAAATCCAAAAGACGGGAGGAATCCATTCCATTTCGTACCTTTGTACGTGGAATTCATAATACGTATATGGGGAACCCAAAAGACGAGTGGGGAAATACCACCCGCCCCCCCCCCTGGCGTCGCACCTGATTCACATACCAGTATTGTATTTTGTATTTTTCAGTGCCAATCTCATCAGCTGTTTCATACGTGCGTCGTTGCGGCTGCTTTCGCACATTACTACGGCATATCTGAAGTTGCACTGAACCGTATTAACGGAGTTCCTTGTCCGGCCATGTAATTGCCATAGGTGTACCATAGATTGGCAGTTGGGAATTTAGCTATAATTTTTCGAAAATCGAGGGGGTTCGCTGCAAAGTGCGGTATTGTTTGGCAAGAAAATTTTAAGTTTTTGATTGAATTCGCGCTCATTATATGAATGTTTTGAATTTTCCCGCACTTTCGATCAAAATGAAGGGGAGGGGGTTCTCAAAGCTTCACCCACTTGAGTCTGATTTGGGAAGTAACCCCAGTTACCAGGGCCGTGCCATGCCATCAGGGCAGGGCGCCCCTGTGCTTGACTATTGCGCCCTCCTAGGCACGGCGCCCCTTTAGTGCAAGCAGGGCACCTCTGCGCGCCCCCTTTACTACAAGCCGTTGTCCGGCGCCCCTGTGCTTCAGCACAGTCAGCACAACCTATGGCACGGCCCTGCCAGTTACACCTATGATAGTAACATCTTTGAAAATGTGCATGTGCTTCCGATTCTGTACAGCTCGTCTCTCTTTTGCAAGCTTGATGTTGATTGCATTTATACCCGTGATGCAAGCATTGGTGCCATGATTTAATGAGTTGTTGATGATTTCTGTTGGTGATCTAGTTGTTGATATTTTTGTTTCTCCCATTTACTTATTGTTGTTCAACTATCGTAGCTCGATCAGAATTGCATAATAAAGCATACCATAGACAACGAATGCAGTGCTCTAATCGATTTTTTGAAGTATGTTGATGCCTAAGTAGGTAACCTTGCTTCAATCGCAAGAGATCGTTGATTAGCAGTTTTCAACGTTGCGTAATATTGTCTTTCTCTATAACTTGTTCTGATCGAAGTAGCCGAACACGGGCAGACAGGCTGTATTAGTGCGTTGTAGTTACAAGTTCACAGTGGTGACTTTTGCGTGTGAGAATTTTGATGAGTCGGAAAAAATATCGCTTGTGTATAATCTCGAAGGGGGTATTTTCCGGGATGATGCGAAGACCCCAAACTTCTATTTCTAGTAAATACGACCGGGGCTTATTCATGAGAAAACCTGGTAGCCAGAGCATACATGTCAGTGAGGGAGTTTACCCCCAACTCTGGGAAAAAACTTGAACCTCTTCAATCCGAGAAAAACCTAATCCTCCTGAAAATCGACCGAAGATGTGAAAAAATCAGGCAAAAATGGGCGGAAATTCAAAGTTAAGTACTAAATTTGAATTGCCGCCAAGATTTAATTCGTCGTGATTTTTCACATTTTTCTCCCTAATTTATTCTAATTTTTTCATGACCCCAACTTTCGGCACCTGTTACATGCATGAGCCAGAGTGTTAACACAGCAATATACATTGATCGACAACCAGATCGCAAATAGACCAGACAAGATAAAATAGCTATTGACATGAGTAATAAAGAGTTTGATGCAGTGAATTAAGCGCTATAGGACCCTATAGATCATCCAATAATAGTTATTCATCTGTGTCTGGCATATCGTAGAGCTTATAATAACGGAAAGGCATCGATGGCGCGCAGAACGGCGGTGAATGGCCAGCAGTACAGTTACAGTACGCACCTTTGCAAGTAGTCAAATTATACGCGCATTGCCCACCGTTCTGGCACAAATTTTCAAATCCAATACAAGGATTAACTTCCTCTGAAACACGTATTTAATTATCAATTAATGAAATCTATGACTTACCAGTCTCGCAGGTTGGACCAGTAAAGCAAGAAAGGCAACTGCACTCGTAATTAAATCCATTTGGAACACAAGAGCCATTGTGACAATCGACGCCAGCGCATGGATTGGCGGGAACTAGAAATGTTTGCATGTTCGAATAGTTGACGAAACTTTTAATTACCCGATATGTACTGAATAAGAAATTCTCCAGAAGCAGGTTGAGTTGTGTTAAAGTAAACCGCCGCCAAGTTTCTTGATGATTCTATAGAATAGCCTGGACCACTTAAACTTGCAGTTGTGCTGCAATGAGCAGACAGCATGCATGACTGCTTGAACAACAACAAGACAAAATAAGAACACTACTGAAACAAGATCTTGTTGCCAGCAAGTGGGTCGAGAATTTCAAAAATACAGCCGGTGTCCGTAAAAGTGACATTTTGAACTGTGATGTTAACATATTGACCTGGCGGCGAACGAATTCGCCAAATACAGTTGAGGCCGCTTATTAGAAGAGGAAATCCGGTTGATGAAAAACTTTGCAACGTTGTGTTTGCTTCCAAAATGTCGTTGTTCGGAGGCACGCACAAAGCTAGATTAAAAAAATGTTATCACTTATGCAAAACAGAGCCACAGCTACATACCACTCTCACAATTCTGACCGTTATATGGTTGAGTGCAGTTGCAAGTATAACTGCTTGGATCCGATTGGATCGTATGTACCACCATTCAGACATTGATTCGACAGACAAGGATCTACGTAAAGGGTGTCCCAGAGTAACCTTAACATCCCCATCTAATTTTTCACTGTGGCGACGAAATTCGATGAAATTTAATACACATACTGTATATCTTAGTAAGGAAGCTGCATCTAAACCCAGTTTCCTCGTGAACAAGTTGTTTTTACTTGGGTAACCATGGGTGCACCTATTTTCCGTCGATATTTGGAATTTTCTGAAGTGAAGCGCTGACCGAAAATAGGTGCACCCATGGTTACCCAAGTAAAAACAACTTGTTTTAAATTTTATCGAATTTCGTCGCCGCAGTGAAAAATTAAATGGGGTGTTAAGGTTGCTCTGGGACGCCCTGTATAATAATGAGATGTTACATCGCAGACGAACCAGTCAGCATGACTTACTATCTGTTGTTGGTTCCGTAAAAGAAGTGGTAACTGTTGTTGGTTCTGTAGAATTGGTTACTGCTGTTGGTTCCGTAGAAGTGGTAGCTGTTGTTGGTTCCGCAAAAGAAGTGGCAACTGTTATTGGCTCCGTAGAATTGGTTACTGTTGTTGGTTCCGTAAAAGAAGTGGTAATTGTTGTTGGCTCCGTAGAATTGGTTACTGTTGTTGGTTCCGCAAACGAAGTAGTAACTTTTGTTGGTTCTGTAGAAGTGGTAACTGTAGTTGGTTCCGTAAAAGAAGTGGTAACTGCTGTTGGTTCCGTAGAAGTAGTAACTGTTGTTGGTTCCGTAAAAGAACTGGCAGTTGGACCCTATAGATCATATCCAATTTATTGCTTTACTAGCACTAAACATATTGCTACTACATACCCCAGTGACGCAATCCGAAATGGAAAATTGTGTCAATGTTTGATTGATTTTCTGAAGCATTTTAAGAGTAGAATTAGTTCCATCGACTGCATCGTTGTTTTCAGTTTGAATATCCGCGATGTTATTTGAAAGGCTTGTGATATCATCCGTAAGTTTTTGCAGATGAAGATGGTCGATACTTTTAGCATTATTCAGGTTTGTTGTAAGATCGGAAACATGATCAGTGAAATTTCTGACCGCGCTGATCATTTTGCTGGCTTGCTTAAGAATATCGGCTCGATCGGTGGCACGGATGTTAGAATCAATGGTCCCTTCTTCATTGAGAGTATTTTGAGTTAAAGTATTTAGGAACAATGAACAGCCCAAAAAGAATAAAAATTGCCTTTCTGCTTGAAGCTCCATATCTGATGATGCTGCGATTTTTACGAGCGACGTGAATGATTATAATATATATTGTGTAGGTTACCGTTGTCGGTCATAAAAATTCGGCATAGATTGGTTTGGTTTAGTTTACGACCGCGATTATCAGCCGATGCAATGGTCGACGCCTTCACTAACAGCGCGACTGCCACTGTTAAACTTCACAAGTAGGATATATCTGTAACGGGTGTCCAAGGTCAGGGGGGTTCTGGACCTTCTCAAGGGGGGTACGGTACCTTCGTATCGGGATTTCGATGCGAATTCAAAAAACAGTCAATTTTTTTCGCCACGTAGTGGTGATACTGTTTTCTGGACTTTCTGGGGGGAAGGGGGTCAGGCCAGGGGGGGGGGTCCGACCCCCTGGTTACAGGTATGACGCAGGGGTCTATTTTAAAAAACTGTTGAGAATTGAGGAATTGACTCTCAATTTGAAGTTGTTATCACTGCGTGTCCGCTTATCATTTAAAGAATTGAAACTGAATTCTTCAATTCTCAACAGTTTTATGAATATGCCACTTAAGGGCCATGACGTTCCCGTAATAAGCCACAAATCAGCCTGAAAATTCAATCTTGACTTTCGCAACCACAGGGTTGTTGAAATTTTCTGCAATTCGAACAGCCCCAGCTAGAGTCCCTTTCGCATGCAGTAATTGATAAACTTCTTCAACACCTGTTACAGGTTTGGCCAGCAGTACAGCTCCATTACGGATTTCGTTTTGCGGACTTGCGGATTGAGTTAATACTGTGAGACATTTATTCATCTGTGTCTGGCATATCGTAGAGCTTATAATAACGAAAAGGCAGCGACGGCGTGCAAAATGGCGGTGCATGGCCAGCAGTACAATTACAGTACGCATCTTTGCAAGTGGTCAAATTATACGCGCAATGCCCACCGTTCTGGCACGCATTACCAAATCCAATACAAGGATTAACTTCCTCTGAAAATTTATTATTTAATTAATTCGATGAGTGGCAGATGATGCTTACGGACGTTGCACTGTGTTCCAGTAAAACACGGATCGCATTTGCATTCCGGTTCAAATCCATTTGCAACGCAAGTGCCATTGACGCCGCATGAGTGGTTGACACATGGATTGGAAAGCGCTAAAAAAATGGCTGTGACTCAATTATTCAGACAAATTTTACTTGCCTGCTGTAAATTGAATCAGAAATTCTCCAGGAGCACCTTGAGCCGTATTAAAGTAAATCCCCGCTAATCCGTTTGACAATAAAATGATTGCACTTGTACCATTAATAGTTTCAGTTGCGCTGCAATAATTACTGTTCAGCGTTGATTATGATTCAAATAATTAATGAAATTTTAATAATTATTAACTACCATATAACGACGGCGCTATGGCCGAGTGGTCTAAGAGCCTCGCCTCTAAGCCGCAAGGTCGGGGGTTCGACCCCCAGCAGCGCCGTCTCCGGTGTCAGGACTGCGACAGCCGACCTAGGAGCACGTGTCGCATTATGAGGGTCGGAAAACCCGAAAAAGATGACCCCACGATATAGTGGGAACAAACAGCTTAAGAATTTTTTTTTATTATTAACTACCATATAACGTCATTATCAGGTAATTAATTAATTATTAGGTTTGAAAATGTCGAAGTCATATCATCAATTAATTTCAAGATGAGATCAGCAAATAGACAATTAATTTTAAAATGACTTTTCATATCTCCGACGAAAAAGGTTTTTAGAGTCAGAGTCAGGTTGCTAATTAATTTTGAAATTTTTCATAGGTTTCATAGTTATGTCGTTAATTAATCTCTGACTCAAAGTCAGAAATCAATTTCAAGTCATAATGAAAACTGAAACATAACACAATACGTATGAAAACAGTACTTGAACATCGAGACGTGAGCCACCGGGTCGAAGACTTGAAAAATACTGCCACTGCCCGCAAAAGTAATATTTTTAACGATGATGTCAACACGTTGGCCAAATGGCGCCCTAATTGTCCATGTACAGTTAAGGTCACCTATTAGTAAAGGAAATGGAATCGACGAAAAATCTGTCCACGTTCCGTTATGCGCAGCCAAGATTTGACTGGTTGGCGGCTCGCACAAAGCTAGATTAAAGGATTTCATCAAACAGTAGTGATGGACTAATGAGGCCCCGATCTGTAACTTTTGATCGACAGTAGCTTGTAGCCGGAGCTTCGGGGAGAGAGTTTTTAATTTTTCAAACAGCTAGGGTTTTGAATCTGGACTGAAATATGCTTTACGACCAAAATCATTTTATTTCCGGGACTTGTAACATATTTTTCAATGAGCCTCGGACGGGTCCCCGGGTTAGTTGAAAAATGTGGTACCTGTCCCAGATCCTAGACCAGACATGTGCACTAGGGGGGTATATACCCCCTAGTGCACATGTGGTATTCTAGGGGGTATATACCCCAGCCGGCCGCCTATAGTAAAAAAAATTTTCGCGCCATTTTGGCGACCTGTTTTGCGAAAATTTTCAAAAAGGCGACCTTTTTTAAAAAAGGTCACCAATTTTCGGTCTGAGAAAAACACTGTACTCCCTCCCCCCTTATCATTGCAATTTTTCTCATACCCCCAACTCCAAAGTATCCGGAGGTATGAAGGTATGAGACCCCTTGGGGGTATATACCCCCCGTGCACATCTGTCCTAAACTGTCCCAATAAATTTTCAATCTTATCCAGATCAGTGGTTGTCGAAAAATTGAAAAACGATACCCTGCAGCTCTGCGTGCAACCATAGTCCATCAAAAACTACGGGATGGGGTCCCGTTAGTCCATGACTACAAGAACCACAACCACATACCACTCTCGCAATTTTGACCTGAATATGGTTGCGTACAGTTGCAAGTATAGCTGCTTTCGATTGGAGTGCATGTTCCACCATTCCGACACGGATTCGACAAACAAGGATCTATAATGATCAGGTGCTATCGCACAGAAACACATCTGCATAAGTGTAACCGGGGGAGGTCTAAGGGAGTCGGACCCAGTGTTGTCGCGGTATACTTTTACTTTACTTTACCGAGTTTACCGAGTGTTTTTGAGTTTACTTTACTTTACTTTTATCGAGTCTCTTTGCAGTTTACTGAGTCGGACACTCGGTAAACTCGGTAAAGTAAAACTGAAATTGTCATAAGCGGCCTGCTTAGAGTACGGTAGCAGTGCATTCTTCGAATGTCGAATTTTAAGAAAAAACTGGAGCCGTCAAAGGCAAAACTGCTGGGATCAAACCCTTCAGTGCTATTTTTCTAAAATTTGGCCAAAATGAAAATTAAATTTTTTGAGGGTTGCAAAATTAGCACTGAAGGGTTCGATCCCACTACAGGAAATTTTAATAATTAGCCGTCGATATTGATTTTCTGGGGGTATACGCTTTCTGGAGGGTATGTACCCGGGTGGGGGGTAAGTACCCCCGTACTCCCCACGCCCAGGTCTGGCCCCACACCCGGTACACTTATGCCAATCACGATGACTTACTGCCTGCCGTTGACTCCGCGAAAGAAACGGTAGTTGGACCCTATAGATGAAATCAATTTTACTGCACTACTAATACAAAACATATTGTTGGGCGCTTAACATGCTTCCAAAATCCGAGCTTCTATTTCTGATTTCTCCTAAATCTGACGTCGGATTTCAAAGAGTCGAAATTATGCGCGTGGGTATTAGATTCTAAAATTCGAGCTCGAATTTTACCATAAGATGGCAGGACCGTGCAATGGGATCAAAGCGCCCTGGAGCTATGACGCCCTTCGACGCCCGTTCGGCGCCCCCTCCAACGCCTTCGGCGCCCCCTTGGCGCCCCCTTTTATACTACGCGCCGCCCTGCGCCCTGGAACCATGGCTCCAATGGCTCCCACGATGGCACGGCCCTGTAAGATTGATACAACGGATTTTAAGTGCGGCTGGCAGCAGATCAATGCTTCTGCACGCATTTGACGTATTTAATCTAATAATACTACCCTCTCTAATAGAGCGACCCCCTCTAATAGTACTATGATAATGATCTCTAATATTACGACCCTCAGGCGGTTCATTGAAAAATAGTGTGACCGATCGTACAGTTAGCATAAATAAGGTATTTGGCTCCAAGAACCCCAGCTCGGATTTTGGAAGTGCGTTCCACGCCTTACGGCTTACCCCAGTTACGCAATCCGAAATTGAAAAGTGGGTCAATGTTTGGTTGATTTTCTGAAGCGATTTAAGCATTGAATTCGTTCGATCGATTACATAACTATTTTCAGTCTGAATAGTCTCAATGTTATTTGAAAGATTTGTGATATCCTCCGTAAGTTTTCCCAGATGAATGTAGTCGATACTTTCACCGTTATTCAGGTTCGTTGTCAGACTGCTAACTTCATCAGTAAGATTCCTGACGGCGCTGATCACTGCGATGGCACGCTTTAGAACTTCGGCTCGATCGGTGGCACTGACGTCAGGAACGACTGTCCAATCTTCATTGACAGTATTCTGGGCAAAACAATTCAAAAACAATAAAGAGCTCAAAAAGAATATAAGTAGCCTTTCTTCTTGAAGCGCCATGTTTGATGGTGCTGCGATTTACGAGGTGCCTGAATGATTACATTGTGCACTGATGTGAATTATTATGTGTCTGCCAACGGTCATAAAAATCCAGCATAGATTGGTTTGGTTTAGTTTACAACCGCCATTATCAGCCGATGCAGTTGTCGACGCCTTCACTAACAGCACAACCACCACTCTTCACTTTCACAAGCAGTAAAGAGCCATCACGTCCACGTAATAAATCACAATTCAGCAGGGACCTATTTCATTAAAAGGCAGCCGATGAGATCTATGTTCTGTTGGCTGCGTCTTATGCCTTAGTTATGAAGTCTGAAATGGCTGATATATGAGATTCAGTCGTCTGAGCGCAGATCTCAGCGGCTGCCCTTTAGTGAAATAGGCCCCAGACACGAGAAGCGACTATAGATGGATCGGTCCAGGATATTTCGCTCCATGGTCCAGCCCAACTTGAAATAACGAGATCCGGTCAGGGACAATGTGCCCCCAAAAGTTGGTTGTCTACGGTCCCGTCCAGGTCCGGTCCATAACTCGGTCCACAGTTAAATGGATCGATCCAGGTCCGGTACAATGAATGCCAAATTGATCGGTGCACCGAGTAATTTGATCCACGACGATTGCGGGGATCCGGTTGAACGACCCTTCTAAAGCAGCGACCGCATACGTAGCTTCGTCGTCATGATAAAATGAGGAGAAAGGAAGAAAGACAACAGTCACTGTCAGCTGTTACAGAGTTTGCTTGGCGCCCGATGCTTCGGCTTCGTCAGCTTCTATTATACGATGGGCCTGCGTCCCCGTAATAAGTTCATACATCATCAGACTCGAGCATTGCCATATACTGTACAGTAGCAGCAGCGTCGTAACACAATGCGGGAAAAGGCAGGCAGATTGCTGTCAAAGTCAGCTTGTATCTTTAACCAACGAAAGCTTTGCCTGATTCTCAATCTCGACGTATCTGACCATAGGGTCGTTGAGATTGTTTTGCATAATAATTCGAACAGCGCCAGTTGGAGTCTCTTGCGCTTGTTGCAATCGATAAACTGCTCATTGTACTGATAATCGTGGTTGCTAAGTAAACCCCAAAGTAATATGCTTTGCTCGTACGCGCAAAGCTAAATTGATTGATACCTACCTGTTTGCAACGACATTATGAATTCTTGAACGAAATGGTTCCCTACCAGCTTGTTTATTGGGGGAATAATTTAACGACGGTACAGAAAATCGATATTTCAATTTCGTTCCTTATGAACGCATCTAAACAATCTCCCATAGTGAATGGGTACATTTTACACTCACCAAAGCTTCAAAATAGCCAACAACTCCGAAGCCTAAAAGTATAACTGCGGATCAGTGTTAAATATGACCCAAAATTTTAATTATGACCATGGCTCTGACTTTCCAAATCTCAAAAATTAATTATGACTCTGGCTTTGACTTCTAAGACGCCACAATTTAATATTGATTCTAATTCTAATGTTCAGAATGGATTGCATCTTGAGTCGTAATTAAATCATCTAATACTGACCTGATCCCCAAAATTTAAGTCTGACTGTAAATCTATCGAAATCGTTCGGGATTATATATGGCTCTGACGTCAGAGTCATAATTATTAATTCTGACATGTCATAATACCTGACGTCATAATTAACACTTAGGGGTACTGCCAGTAACATTTGTGCATTACACACGTTTGAACGAGTAATTCTGTTCAATATCGTTACCTAAGTTTGCCATAGTAATTTTATAATTTTCTTTTAATTTCAGTCCAAGTAGCATATCGAATGTCTCGGGCAACAGTGGCATTGTTGCGAATGTCATAAGTGGAGCAAATATATCAAATGTCCAGCATCACCACCATAACTAGCATCAAGGAACGATGAATGAGGAGGACTGCGTGCCCTGCGACGTGGATCAACGGTATGACAATGTTTGTTTTATCAAAATGACCGAATCAATGCACTTGGTACATCTTTTTGCACTATGCACCGACCAGAAATTCATTGCATTTCATTTTATGTACCATAAACCTCAATTTTCTTCCTGAGGGTGGTGAAATGCAGCCCATGGGGTGTAAGTAGGGTCGTCCCAGAGGTGAAGCTGACGAAGTTGATGCTTCGGACGCCGAACAAACGCGAGTAGAAAAGGGGCGCCACCTCAACAGTAACGCCATAGTCAAGCTTCAAGCGCAGCGCTCTGACTCTATGTTATGGGACGCGCCTGGGTATAAGGGCAAACAAATAATGACAGAACTCTGATGTCACGTGCTAAACATTGAAAAAATAGCGAGGTTGTGAAACATTTTCATCATTCGTTTTATTTGATAACCTCATTGACAAATTAGCGCTTTGAGCAAGATACTCTAATGATTGAGCGAGTCCAAGGAAATTTTCATCGAAAAATATCGCCGCTACTTTAAAACTGGTCTCCGCAGAGAATAATTTCACCGAATCGATTGGACTTAGAAGACTGGAATATCGTCTACGTAGTTGCATTTGACCTGATTTGAGCTACAAAAACATATAAAGCTAGCTGATCTGACTAATGAAGACTTTCAGATCTCATCGTAGCTAATGAAATTTACTCGCCAGTATACATTCAAGAAATCAACTGTTGCCGTGATGGAAAGCTGAAACAAGGAATATATTTTTCTCCATGGAAAGAAGCATCAAAGAAAAGTGGCCACAGATGCCAACCGCTTCCATATATAGGAAAGACTAAAATATGTGCTCGTTTAAAATCCGTTAATTTGAATAGTTAATTTAATGATTCCGACGTGAAATTTTTCGAGCGGTTGCTGACGATCCGCGTTAATTTCCTTTTCTTCGTTTCCGACTATTCTTTATTGCGTCTTTTACTTTCATTTCAATAATTTCATTTTTTACCCGTAAGATGTTTTCTCCAAATTGCAATGTCATTTTCTTTGTCAATAAAGAAACACACCCTTGTCAGCACAGTTATAAAAATGATCACAATGATGAATAGCTAGGTATCTATTTCCGCTGCTCTTCAATATATGTTGCGGAAAACAGATGCTTCAGCAGTCTTTCAAGCGAGTTAGAACTCACTTTGCTTCCCTGTCAAGGACAATGTAAACCATGGGGGGATCGGCAGCTGAAAGTGTCGAAGGTCAATGATTGGGATGAGACTTGCGATTAAATCTAAATTTAAAATGTTTTCGAGGTCGCGCAGCTGCGACAACTTGATCTTTGTCAATATCAATCGCAATCATCGGCTTTCCGAAGACGATCTTGTCTACAAAAATTATGCTTTTAAGCCGCTTCAGATTTCGCACTAGGTTACAAAAAGTTTCAGTCACATTAACTTCCATGTTTTCGTCGCTACTTTCCCATTCAAAACTTGGTTTGATAATTTCCAGCTTCTCAATAGACACGCATTCTTGCAATGCTAGAAAAAACTCTTGAAAATAGTCTTTGTTTTCAAAATGTAGCAACTCAAAGCTGATCTTGCTAAAATTTGGACAGTGGCAGCAAATTTTGCTGACCATGCAACGCAGTAACAGCGCCTCAAAGCTGCAAGCAGTAAATTTAATGCTTTCGAGACTTTCCAGGTCGTTAAAAATAAATTGCGCTTCGGAAAAGGCAAAGCGATCAAATTCCAGAGTTTTTAAATTTGGAAACACTGAAAGTTGATGGTGAAAACTCATATCTCTATCCTTTTCAAGTTTCGCGTAAATGTTTAATTTTTTCACAAACGACAAACACTGCATTACTGTGTCCACTGGATTTGGATGCGAACGGCAATCAGCAGCTAATCCAGACAATTTGGAAATTTCGTCTTGATCAGCTTCAATGCACCTAATATTTTCGTCATTGTTAAACAAAACTTTAATGTCCCTAAAAACAAATTCAGCCTTGATCGCATTTTCAGCTAAATGGTGCATTGTTGCGGTGAAAGAGCTAGCATTTTGAAATACTGTGGAAGATAAATGAACTTTCTGGAGTAGATTGTTTTTCGGTAGATCAAAAAGACGTGCGCTTATCAAATCGGCGCTCTGCGATGAAAATATCTCCACAGAAAAATCTCCCATAAAATATTCAAGTGATCCGTCAATGATCAACGTCTGAATAGTATTCATAGCGCTCATATCAATTCGACCGGTCACAGTCAAATGCGCGGAAGTGTAAAGGCAGAGCTGTTTTACATTCGGGCACTTGCGCAAAATTTTGTTGAACTGCTTGATGGACTCTCTTTGAGTCAGAACAATAGAAAGGTCAACCGACAGTGATGAGAATTTTTGAAAGCTGGTTTCGATGCGAGACCAGATTTGTTTGTCAAACATAAGGGCTGCTTGCCACATAAATTTTTCTATTTCGATCATTATTGCATTGTTTTCTTCTTCAGTGCTGCTATCCATGTCAGGGTCGTATTTTTCTTCAATCACAGTACTATTGTTTTCAGTATATATTGACATTTTTTTATGAAAGATTTTTTCTACCAAACTGTCATTGATCCCATTGTTCTTTGGCCAATAGAAGAATATTCCGCCGGCTAAAAATTCTTGAATACTTCTATGGGGAAACGCATATTGTGTTACCATTCGCCAACCATCGCTAGTTTCTTCCCGCCAAATTAGCCCAACATCTGTGACAACTTGACCGATATTGCTCTTTCTTAAATGATCATTTGAAAAATATATTCGATCATAGAGCTCGAATGCCATACTGCCTAATTTGTAGATCATTGGAAACTCAAGAAAATGATCCTGAATTATTCTGCATTTTTCTTCCACAGTATCATCACTGGTGTCATAACCGAATAAACCAGGAACATTCAAAGTTGGATTGTCAATTTGATATCGATCTAACAAAAACCAAATGATACTCTGATACAGTTCAAAGACGTTTCCTTTTTAATTTTGTTGTAAACCAGACAAATAAACACCAAAAATAGCGGTGTTTCAGCAATTCTGTTCAGATTCTGATTTTGCGTAAGACATTGCTCAACTTCGATCATTTTTGCTTTACATTCTTTATCATTACGGAAGTGAGCTCGTATGTAGGCCAATTTCTGCTCATCTTCGGCAAATCCAAGAACTTTTGCTGAATTCAAAATGTCTTGGCGTTTCCTATGCTGTGAGAGATGATTAGGACGGGTGGTAATAATTACATCGCACGATAATAACTTTCTAAGACTTCCACGACTCGCGAATAGATTTGACAGTTCTTCACACGGCTCTTTTAATGGTGATTCATCAAATCCATCTAGCAGAGCTAAAACTTGATCGCCTTCTTTAATAATTTTTTCGCTCTTTATATATTTGACTATTTCTTCAATATCATTTTTCAGCAAGCTGTTAAAGGCGCAGTGGATAAGATCAGCAACGGTTTCGAATTTTTCTTTACGAATTTTTCGAAATTCTACATAGAAGACAAATCTGTACTGGTCTAATTTCCCTACGGCCCAGTCGTAGGCTATGCGACGCATTAGCGTTGTTTTCCCGCTAGCTGCAGCTCCTTCGATGAGCAATAGTTTTCTGGTTTTGAATGCTTCTCGAATCATTTCACAATGATCGTCAATTCTTATTTCTTCATCTTGATCCATTTGCTCATCAGACGACCAGTTTTTCAAAAGTGAAAGAGAAACCCATGTATTTTCAATATTGAAAGTGAATGGAAGAGAAAAGGGATTCACTTCTTTAAAATTAGCTTTGTAGAGTTCTTTTAATGTTGCTAGAGCTTCGTTGAGAGGTTCGACGCTAATCGACTCAGGCATTTCCGTCTTTGCTCGTATTCCTAACGCATATTCTGCCGCGAAACTGTTTCTTATTATATCGCTGAGATGATTCTGATTTGTTCTATTCAGTGCTTCTATAAAGCATTCAAAACTGGTTGAACTCCCCTTCAATATCATATCAATTAATGCTCCGTTTCTCTCATAATCAGTTCGAGCTGCCTGAAACTACGATAAATTTTTTATGATGTGACATATGTATGACAAATTTCAACGAATTTTGGCTCTCGGAATGTTGTGTGGTAACGGTAAATTACCTTTAAGCAGTGAGACTACTGATTTCAAAAATTACCCTGATACAGAAATAATATCATTAAAAGGTTGACTACTGATATTCATATTCAGACATGGGCACCGGTTTGGACTGGGGGGGGGTGGGGTTATGGTCGACTGTCTTGAGGGGTTATATATAACCCGCAATAGGATTACCAAGGGGCTTGGGTACCTTAGCATGGCAAAAAAGCATAACCCCAACCCATTTTTTGAAATCCTATCGGATCCCTTGGGGGTTACCCCCATGCCCAAATCTGCTCATATTATCATTAATTGCCAATTTCTGATACTGATATCAGATACCACTGCCATTGGTCAATATTGATTTGATTCATCTGTAAGTGACAAAACTTTCTCTCACTTCGCTCTTTTTAAGATTCACTTCATCTACTGTACATTTTTCATAGAAATACTGAAAAGCAAACTGTTTGAGGGACTATTCAAATACCTTATACGTACGTACCTCAATCTGTTGAATTTGAAAGCTATTCAACATGCCATCTGCCTTCAAATGAACAAGAACTTCTGTTCGATTGAGATTATTACAGAGAACAACAAGCGACTTTTGAAGCGCTCTTTTCTTGACTTCCTCCATTTAATTATTAGCCGCTTCAATTGAAGAAGAAATGCTCGTATTAACGCATTGAGCGATTAAGCGCAAACAACAGTCACCAGTCGTCGTCTGAGAGCACTGCGGATAGCTGCCACAACCGCCAGTCCACCACTCACTTACGCTAAACCGGTGTATGCACGTCGAGCCAGTACCCGATGGAAGAGAGAATGGCGTCTGTTGGCGCTTATCTCAGTGCATGTGCGAACTGGTTTAAAATCGGTCGGGTGCTGATTATGAGGCGCGCGGGCTGAGCCAGCCGGGCAGCCTGTTTATGTGAGTTTCTCAATGGATCCGATCAATACTCGTAGTACAATACTTTTATGCTGCTCTGAACTTCTGTAAGATTTTCGAGGCCTATCGACTACAGCTAATGCAAACTACTCACCAAAGTCATACGTTCAAGAAAGCTACTGTTGCTCGTAATAGAAAACTGTTTGAAGGATTAATTTGTAATTTGTTCTCAGAATGCATTCTGAATGAGAACGAAATATTGAAGAAAATTTCCGAGGTCGCAATGTGAACTTCTTCAATGAAACACTGATATACTTTAATATGTGCTAATTAAAATCGATTTTAATTTTGACGGCGCTGTGGCGGAGTGATCTAAGAGACTCGGCTCGCAGCCACAAGGTTGGGGGGTTCAACCCCCAGCAGCGTCGTCCCCGGTGTCAGGCCTGCGACAGCCGACCGAGGAGCACGTGTCGCATTATG
>JAQGAX010000175.1:0-21551 GCA_034698105.1 Plectus exinocaudatus | reverse complement strand
ATTTATGTCGGAAAACATAAAGACAACTCATCTTCTGTAGTCAGTGGTTACTATAAATGAGATCTGCTCTCGGCTCACCATTTTTCACCTAGCTTTCACCAAACAAAATTACCTTTTTGCAGATCACCAAAAATATAGTACAAGTACTTTTATCGGAATAAATACGTAGACGTCAAGATAGAATTGATGTTTCTAATAAATTTATTGCACAATAAAACCACTGAATATCGATTCATTTCCCGTTTGCGCAAGCGATCATACGGATAACTATTGTTATGTAACATGCTTTATTTAACAGTGCAGCATACTAAACTATTTTTCGATCATTTTCATGAATTCTTCTTTTCGTCCTGAAATAATTTCAAAGAATTTCGGTATTTTTTCAACCAATCGTTACCCGGCAATTTCCACGTAAATGAAAATGCAAGTACCAAATCATTACGGTAAATTTTGTCTCATATAACCGTATTTTAGGATTTCATCGGAAGCCTTTCGCCAATCGTTGGAATTTTATAACTATGACAGCCGGTAACTGCGACAGAAGGTAATTCAGGTAAATGAACCTTCAGAAATTCGCTAAGCTTCGGCGACTCAAAATCTATTCCATACTCATGATCAACAACAATAATTTACCCAAGATCGATTTGGAACATTTTGAACTACAACGAATATTTTCGCTTCAACCGTAAAACTGACTTTCAACGTTTGCGTAGCGAACAATCACAGGATTAACTACTGCTTGTATAATTGAATTTTGTAAGTAGGACGAAAACAGAAGCAAAGTAGCGGAACCTTCGTTGAAACATTCGCAAAAGCAGATAAACCAGCCTGCAGCCACCACCGAGCGAGAGCTCTAGCATGCAAAAACATACAAAACTGACCGTGGAGAGAGAAATATAGTATACGGTAACAATTAATCCCTCTAAGATTTAAGAAAAATTTGATTGTATCGCTATTTATTACTGAATTTTTGCTGCATTTTGTTGAATTTAAGTCGAAAAATCTCAATAGGCGCAGGATACAAAAATACTGTACTCCCCTGTCTACGTTAAAAAATTTTCATCCCCCCTTACCTGCGACCGTCTCGGGGATGAGTCCTCTTAGGGCGGAGATATCCCACCCAATCCTCCTCCAGTGCCCACCTCTGCCACTGTAGATGCCCCTACAGTGAAATTAAACTTGGCGGTGGGCGTTGCGCACCCCCCAAAGATCTCCACAAACTTCTGTAGGGGCCGAGCTTAGGCAATGCACATCCGATTTCATTGTACGAATGAATGCGTCCGGCCACACGCATGACTGTAGCGGATTTGAAAACTAATCAATTAGCGCAAATTTCAATGACACCATGTCTCCTTTTCAATGCTTACCAAATGTACTATGCTGATATTTGTTCAAGGAATCGCCTAATGACCGCTAAGCGCTGAAGCTGGAAAGATGCGCTTGAAAGAATCAATGTACAAAACAAGTTCATTAGCTATTTGAGGATTTTCTTCAAGCATAAATGTGAATATCTGTCATGTAGCATAAAACTTAATGCGTATCATGCTTTTCCTTTCCCCTTTCCTTGTTCGGCTGGTTGAATAATGAAGGCAAGACGATTGAAGCTTGAAAGATTCGCTCGAAAGTTTCCATGAACAAAAACAAGTTCATTAGCTATTCTGAGTATTTGGTTAAAGCAGAGATGTGCATATTTATAAATTAGGAGGAGACATATTACTGCGTACCAAATATTGTACAAGGCTTTTGACTGAAGTAAACATGGTTGTCACAATAATTGCTGGTGCAGCTACCCTATTTAACTTGAAAAAGATGAAAGTCAATCAAGGAATAAAGAATATATTGCAGCCAATTTACTCAAAAACAATAAGAAATCACATAGAACAATTTCACTTTGACCTTCGCGCTTTAACAAAAGGCACATGGCGATCGATCATAAAGAAAGTCCTGAAGATATTATTTTGGGCAATTTTTTATTCTGCTGGAACTTACTACACAATCTCCACGTGTGGAAGTATAATTAAACAGTATGTTATCAATCCAACGGAACTTAAGATTAAAAATAAGATCGATTCAAAGGTGGGAAATGCGCCCAATTTCACAATTTGCGTACAAGTTGATGCTGAAACACTTTTTGGAATTTCTGATAAAGCTCTGCAAAATTCATCGGCGCAGGTGCTTAGTTGGAAAAAGAGAAACTGAGGTGCTAAACTGAGAAAAGGAAGGGGGTTCTGGCTCACACATTGCAGAAATTTGACATTTGCATCGGACTTGCAGAAATTATAATATTTTTTTTACTCTCCAGAAGCAGACGTTGATAAAAGCGATATCCGCGGTCGTCCAGTTGTTCCATCCATAAAGCGGTTCAAGATGATGGAAGATGTAAAATTAACAATATGTAAGGGAAAACCAAAGTTTTTAGACGCCATCATCGTAAGGGGATCAATTTTTTAAAGGAATGATCCTCTTTAAATAGTATCCATCCCCTTGGCTGACCCGTCATGTCCTCCTGTGGTAATGTTCCATAAGATCTATGTGTAACAGCAGAAACTGTGGGCACTTTCTTCGTGTCTCTATCTAACCAACTATGCTCCTACCTCGAATATATTTGAGAATGAATCAACAATGCGAATGTCGTATTCGAATTTAATATGCAAATTTTTTAACATCAGTACCGTAAATGGCGTTTTCAACGTCAACACGAGCGCAATATTTCCGAATGAAATATATATTGTTGTTTGGAAGTACCTCGGTATGATTTACGAAGGCGAGACCTTACAGGAATCCGAGCTGGATCCATTTTCAAGCTTAAAATCTGAAAATGACGATGATTGGTCTTACCTGATGAATATGTTTGCATTCAAAATAGCCTCATATAACATTTCAATTAACCAGCTAAAACAAGTTTTTGATGGAAAATTGAAGCAGAATTATAAAACAAAAGATCGCATAACTCCAATGAACTGTTTTATATACCACGACTGTATAGATCAAAAGTGGGGAACATGCCTTACATCAGCAAATATCACTTATTTGAACACAGATCAAATATGCTTCAAAATCAGTGGATTAAAATCATATACAGATAAATCAGGTAGATTTCAGGATCCAGTGATTACCGTTTTAGGTGATCATGATGGTAAAATAGTAAAAAGAAATCCAATTATTACAATTAACTTCAATGACAACTTTTTACTATCCAGATCAGAAAACAGTAACGAAGGCGACACCCTTCAGACCAGGTTTGATTCAAGAATTAATGTGGAGACAGTTATATTGGCCAATTACGTATACCTGCCAAGTGTGACTCGCCAATGTTCGGAAGAAAAAACCCTCTCGGACTGTTACAAAGAGTGTCGTGCTGCTCTTATTCAAAAAATATGCGACTGTGAACCAATGACAATATCAAATGCTGAACAAGGAAACATGCCCATGTGCACATTTAAAAAGTATCAAATATGCTTAAATTATTCTGGTAATGAAGAAGGTAAGTGCCGTGCTCGGTGCCTTCCATACTGCACCGATTGGATATATGATAATATTACGACACTTGAAGCAGTCAATTCAAGGTATCAAGATTTTTTTTTTCGTTTAGCTTTAAATACAATAGAATACGTGGAATTGCAAGAACGATTTGCATGGACGTTTGAAGAATTCATTGGAGCGTTTGGTGGAGCACTGGGTCTTTTCTTCGGTCTTGACTTTATCATAATAATTCGATTTATCATTCAACCCATAATTCTTTTGATCCGAAAATGTATCGTCCAAAGGACTGCGATTCAAATTACAGGTATAATAGCAGAGGGAGGCAGCTAGCGATCGCACTCCTAGAGCATAAATGTAACGGGGTCAGAGGTCAGGGGGTCTGACAGGCCGGGAGGGGAGGGGATAGGGCCGGGGGTAGTTGCCTGGTCAGAGGGAGCCCATACATGTAAGTAGGGTTAGTCTGGGGGTAGGTTGGCACCCCCAACCCGAGTAAAATTCCTAAACCCCCTAAAAATTGACCAAAATTTCAAAAAATTTGCACAATCGGGCAAAGATTTGAATTTCCGCCAAAAAATTTTGGTCTGATTATGTAAATTTTGACCCCAATTATGCAATTTTTCCTGGACCGTCCCCCATACTCTCGTTTATCACTCTACCGTCGCTGACCCGAAGGCCTTTATTTGAACTTATTTGGCCTGTGACCGGCCAAAAAAACCGCTGATTTCGTTAAGAAAATAGACGCCTGCGCTTATAGGTTGCTCACCAACATTTTTCTACTGTGTAGTAGCGCAGTGGAACAATATCCTGTGAAATGATGAATCAGAGTTTAATCTACTTTCTTATGATCTTATGTCATCACTATCATCGCTGTCCCTAGCATTTCATCATAAGAAAGTAGGTTAACCTTCGATTCATCATTTCACAGGATCTTGTTCCACTGGGCTATTGCACAGTAGAAATATTGGCGAGCGACCTCGAAAAATAACGGCCGTAATCTTGGTAATAGTAATCTTTCGAATGATGAATAAGGCTGGCTCCTGCTCTCCCGCAATCCCGTATCGTATCGTATCGTCTTTACCGTACGATTATTTACCGCGGCAACACTATACGCATGATTTAAGAAGAAACTTCGCGCGATGCAAGCGAAACACAAAACGGCTGCTTTCGAAACTTAAACAAGTTTGTGGATAGATTTGGCAAGATTAAAGATGAAAGTAGCGCATTGAAAGCATTATGGATCGCTGAAAATTTCCTCTGGCTAATAATCTACACAGCTGGCGGTTTGTCTACAGCCTACTATTGCTATAACCTTTTGGAACAATATTTGACAAGTCCAATTTATTCTCGCGCAACGCTCATGTTCAATAAATCAGTCAGTATGCCTCCATCATTAATTTGCCTACGATATGAAGACTCTTCTCCGACGTTTCTCCATTCTTTGGACAGCTTTGCAAATCCAAGAAAAATATCAACAGCTTATTCAAACGCAGTCATGGATCAATTTAACAAACCTAATGGTACGAACAAAGCAATACTTCTTGGTCTCACGAATCAGTACAAATGGTCATTGCAATTTATCTTGGTGGTCGCACAGTATCTCACCACAATTTACGAAACGGAAAGCAATGGGATAGAGAAGACAGCTGCTTACAGAGAGGAAGCATTTACAGTAAACCAGTATTGCGATAATCAAAAGCGCCAAGATTTTTCAACATTTGAAAGCATATATGAACATATATTGACAAATTATACAAGTAAATCTGTCTAAGTTTCTTCCAAAACCAATCGTGAATTTTGGAGGAGAGAAAGCAAACGATTTGGGGCGCCTTTTTTCAACTCACCAAAACGAATGCTTAAACGGCCATCCATAACGCCAGCTTTCGGTCAGAGTGGGAGATAAAATATTTCCATCTCAGACTCCATCAGACCTGGGCGTGGGGGGTTTGCAACTTTGGGGTCCGGGGCATCTGAAAAAGGGCAACGGAAAAATTGTTTACGAAAATTTACATTAGATAGAATGGACGTAAAATTCTGGGGGGTGCGCACCTCCCAGCCGAAAACCCATGCCTAGGTCTGGACGCCTAAGGTACCAAAAAATGACTGCCAAAAATTGGTCATCAAAATACGCTGTTTCTTATGATTAATAAATTTCTAATACAACCAGTTTTAATGAGTGGAGCGGTATCAAACCACTTGGGGTAAAAATACCTCTACATAAGGGTGTAACGATTCCGATTCCGGAATCGTTAAACCCTGGAAATTGGGGTCCATCCGATTTCGATTCCGATTTCGGAATCGTTATTTTGGGAATCGAAATCGTATCGGAAAGAATCCCTTTTTGAGAATCCGAATCGGAATCGATGGAATCGTAATTCCGAGTTTGGATCATAAAAATTTGATAGATTTTAAACCCTATTTGCTACAAAATGCACAGTTTGGCAAGTTTTGCGTAATTTGAGCAATTTTTGACGCATAAATACTCTCAAATTCAATAAAAGAATTGTGCGACACGTTGCGAACGAGGTCCGCACAAACTTACCAAACACTATGAATTCAAGTCATCTGAAGGACTCATTATTCTTTTTAAATAAATTTTTATCATCAGTTAAGGACTGACTGTTATCAACTAAATGATAACTCAGTCGTTGCAAACCAATCTTTCCGAAATTTTTTCAAAAAGTGCACGACTAGATAAATAAACGTGAAACTTCAGCTTGATCGATTTTGAAATGATTAAATTATTCAAAATTAAAATTCGTGCAAAAGTTTGAAAGCATGCTGCAAAACCAATAACTGTTCGGATCTAATTTACTAATTTGAATCGCAATCTGAATCGTATTTAAGAATTTTTATTCTTGGAATCGGATTCGTATTGAGAGGAATCACTATTTTGGGAATCAATATCGAAATCGTATGAAAAAAATCGGAATAGGAACCGGAATCGACGGAATGGCTATTTCGGGAATCGTTACGGCTCTACCTCCACGCAGACGTTGCAATGTCCTTCACCTAAACTGGCTTTACTAGTTTGAACGTCATTCATAAGTCAATATTTTCTAGATTTTAACCCTGAAGACCAGATCAACGCGATAAATATTTTGGAACCGAAAGTAAAAGAACTTAACGTCACAACAGAAGAACTTCGTCAGAAACTTGGCTTCGAATTTGGCCAGCTCATTCGACTAAAAGTACAGTTCTTCAGCTCAACAAAGTCCACTTTTGAACAAATATATGGCAGGCTGTCAGCCATAACGTCTTTAGGAAAAGGCGAATCCGAATACTACACTGGTATTTGCTATCAACTACAACTTGATACTATCTTTTACACAACTGAATTTGACTTCATTGAAATTTTAGCGGATTTGGTGAAATTTGACTTCTTTGATGTCTTGAGATTCGATTTTGGCCCTTTTTTAACTGACGGTGGAGTTAGCTTCAACAAGGGTAGTCAAGATGCTCGAGCGAACCCTCACCAATCAATAATCTACTATTTGCACATTTCTGGTCATTATCATATGATGCAAACATCAGAAAATGGCAAAGAAAAGAAATGCTCACAGGACCGCGCAAAAGAAATTTGCGAAGCAAAATATAGAATAGCAGCAATTGAAAAGCTGTGTAACTGTACTCCAACAACTTGGCCGAATTTCATGGCACCAGGCAGTGTTGCAATTAAGAAATATATCGTTAAATATTCAATATCTTCGCTTATATATTAGTTCACGAATGTGAGTGAAGGGCTGGGGTATACAGGTTGACCCACAAGTCTTCATACAAACTATTTTAATCACAACTCAAAAAGTAGGATATAAAATCGTTTGAAATTTTGAACTAATATTGCTTAGGCAAGTAGCTACAACATACAGCAATTTTGATCCGCAATTTTAATGAAAATGCTTGCTTCTAACAAAAATGGCATCCTTGAGTTGATGAGAGCTCGAAGGTGAAAAATTACACAAACGCTTTCCAGCTGTCCTCCAATAATGCTGTCGATCTTGGTGATATCACTGCTATTATTCAAAATGTTTTAAAAGAAAGTATCGGGTGTTTTCGAAATAGATACCTCTCCAAAGAAGAAGTGGACCTCCCCTTATTTGAATTTATTTTCCGAAACATAGGGAGCATCCTGTTATTTGGTGCTCAATATCTGCCAAAAATCCGGCACCTGTGTTCGAATTTCAATTTTTTTCGTTAAAAAGTAAACCTATTTCATCGTAAATTGAGCGTATTAAAGGCATAAGTCATCGCAAGCCTTTTTTTATGCTTACTAGAAGGTTCGTAATTGATATTGACTTAAAATGCTGAATCGCAACGCTTTTTCGGCATGTGACACATACTTTCCGTATAAAAGTCATTTTCCGAATAGGAGGTGCCCCCTTATTGAATCATTTCTATTGAATATTGAATACTTTATTTCTATTTCTATTTATTTTTTATATTTCTATTGAATCTCTATTTTCCGAATAAGAGGGGGCGGGGTCGCTCTTATATGGAAAACCCGGTACACTATAGTCTTAATATGGATTGATTGCAACATTACAACACAATGCCAGGTTCAAGTGAATGCACGGTTTCGCGCTATAAGTCGTGCCTGTATGATCACTACTATACAGATGTGGACTGTGATTCGCGATTCAGATGTTTGGAGCCATGTGAACGCACTAACTTTGAGAGGTTCAATCTTTTTACAGTGTTAGATGCGCAGTCTCCTGTTACGAAATTAAAGATTTACATGAAGGATTTTTCTTATGTTCAATATGAAGAACGATATATATTCACATTTCGTTCGTTTATGATTTCACTTGGAGGCTTGCTTGGTTTATGGTTGGGTCTTGACCTAAGAATTGCTGCGTGGATAATTATTACTCCAATATCTTACGTTCTTGGCTATTGCATCCGCAGAGTGAAGAAGCAATCGAACTCAATTGTTAGTCTGAGCAATAATGAACATCAAAATTATGCGTCTTTTTTCGGAAGCCAATGGTTCAAGACAATATTTCCCATTGACAAAGTCCAGTTTATTTTTTCGTTCACCAAGGCGCAAATGCCGAAATGGATCATAAAAACATCATTATGGACAGCATACTATGTTGTTAGCATCGTTCTGACATATCAAATGTGTGTTGAGCTCTTTGTAAAGCTTAAATGCAAGGAAATAGATTTCCATTACAGAATTTCTCAAAATAAAACGTTAATTTTACCATCGCAGCCAACAATTTGCTTACCGCTCATCAATGAAAACCAAACAAAAGAAGCCATTCTCCAATTCATAGAAATATTCCCAAATTCAAAGAAAGAAAAAGAAGAATTTTTCGACAAAAATTTTGTTCTGCAGGAAAGTTTCTTGCTGACGATACTTACCTACTTATCGCTGCACAGTGATTTCGATAGATTCGGAATGAGCACGTCAGTGAATGAAAGATCAATTGAATTTCCAAAACACACTTCTCAATTAAAATTTTATAACTCGTTGGATGAAAAAATGATCGCACTGAATATATCATTAATTGATTTGAAACAAAGGTGCGGTCAAGAATTTAAGAAATTGTATTCCCTGAGCGCACGGCAATTCATTAAGGCAAATGATACGTTTGAAGCGGTTGACTTAGATATTAGCAATACAACCTACATTGACCGGCAAAAAGTTTGCTACAAATTACCATTTAGCAAATTTATGAACGTTAACGATTTTGTAAAGATTAGCTTTCAAGGCAACTTATCGATTACTTTCCCTCAAAGCAAAATTAAATCGAATGTCAACTGGACACAGGTGTATGTTGACTTTCTCGGCAGAGATTTTAGTGTGGATGGGGCAAATCTTCCATTTGCCGAGAGCGGTCTTTTATTTGATTCAACGATTAATACAAATAGATTAGATATCAGGCGCGTAGTTAGAAGAATCAAAGGCGAGGGTGTTTATTGCGTCGGGTGCTTTAGCATTAATTCGTAACTTTTGGCCCACTGTTAATGGCAAATACCAAAGAAACCAATTGATGTCAAAATTCTCATAATTGCAAACGAACATGCTTTTTTTATTTCTTGAGCGCAGTTCCCATCCATTAAACTACGTCCATTAAATATAACTCTGCCAATATTTTTGAAAATCAAACAGATAACCTGCTTCAGCTTAATGTTTATTACTTGGTGGAAGCAAAATTTTTTCAAAGTAAAAGCGGAAGAGTTTGCATTTGAAGCGAAGTAACACAATAAAATTTTAGATTGCTTTACGTCAGGCTTTTCACAAAAATTTCTATGGAACGTCAACTAATTAGCTGAGCTTATCGTAATTTAACTATGTTGTTGACTCATCATATAAACTAAGCGTAATTTTTGAGGATTAATATTAGAACGGCCCTTATGTTCACTTGAAGTGGCCCCTATGTTTGTAACTGATTGTAAGAGCCCCTATGTTGGCTGTTTGATTAAAGGAGCCCCTATGTGAAAATGCAATTAAAGTAGCCCTTAATATTTCGAGTGAACATCATGCACAATTGCCATAAATATTCAAAAGTAGGTCATTTTTAGAATAGTGAACTGAAAACAAAGGCAAATTTTGCGTTTCCCTTACTTGATTTTTGCCTCATTTGACTTTATTACCTTTTTCACTTCGCTATTCTAAAAATGACCTACTTTAGAATATTTATGGCAATTGTGCATGATGTTCACTCAAAATATTAGGGGCTACTTTAATCACGTTTTTACAGCCAACATACCTATATCTCGAGGCATGCATGTAACAGGTGTCGAAAGTTGAGGGGATTTCACGAAAAATCGCATTACTGGGTAAAAATCGACAAAATGTTCAAATTTGTAAACTTTGTGCAAATTTATTACATTTAGGCCAAATTTTCAACAAGTTCAGGATCTCTATTCGGGTTGGGGGTCCAGTATACCTTCAAACTCTCCCTTTTTGCATGCATACCACGAGGAGAATCGTCGTCAGTTGAGCGTTGGAGTCTTCAAGGTGTACGAAATAGGAAAATATTGGATTATCTTGCAAAAACTTTGAAAATTTACGTCAGATATTTTTGGTCATAGCAAATTTTCGAGGTGAAAGTACATATCGGTGCCGAATCCACTTGCCCACATCTGCGTAGAAGTACCCTCAATCATTCACGCGGGAAAAGTTTTGCATTTATGGCATTATAGAGATTTGGAATTCATTCGCCCCCCCAACGCAACTACGCGCCTGATTCAAAAAACACAGTGATGCCAAAAATTACAAAAATTACGAGTTCCGTGTCGTATCTGTTTACAAATCATTGTCGACTGGGAGCAATGGTATTCAAAAATGTTCAACAGACAACTCACTGGAAGCTTGCCAACATGAATGCGCAATTGCAGCAATTGAGAATACTTGCAATTGCAGTCCGGCTGGTTGGCCTAAACTTGCTTTCACTGCTTCAGATGGAAGCTTTGCCTCCGGTCGTCAAATTAATGAGTGCGTGTTAAGTCAATATGAAACCTGTTTTACTTCTATCAATATTTCATTATTAACGGACTGTTTAAATGATTGCCCCTCTTTCTGCGCTCATTTTCAATTTGCCCAGAGTGCTAATTTGAAACTCTCGGAAAATATGACAACATTTTTGAATATAGCGAACGATTCCAAATTGCATTTGTTGATTCGATTTAAATCATTCGCTTTTACCTTGATAGAAGAAGTGGAGATCTATGGATTCAATGAATTTCTTGCTGACTTTGGTGGTGCTCTCGGATTTTGGATCGGCTTGGATCTTCTCGTTTTGGTCGACTTATTCTACAAGGCCATTGGAATAGTGATACATCTTATCAAATCGCTCGCTTCTTCAAAAAGCAAACAATGTGCATGCAAGGAACCAAAAACGAGCAAACAGGAGACAATTAAAGAGCAAAAAAGCAGCAAAAATGGTTCCAGCGTAAAACGCACAAACAACAAAGAATGCAGTAGCAATGCGCAAACAGGCAGCAAAAATATTTCTTTGAACAGGGAACAAAATGCAAAGAAAAGTCAAATTAAGGATAAGGAAGGAATGTTCAGACAATACATGCACAAAAGGAAACAAACCTCTCCACAAATACAGAAAGAAATGGAATTGCACAGCATTTGAATGTTTTCGCGCAAATTAAATAATTGCGTATTGTCAACATTTTGTAATTATTCAGGAAAAATTGAAAATGAAAAATTTTCTGATTTAGCTTGACCGTTACCGGTCTTACTGTTTTCAAGATTGATTATATTGCAATAGATTCTCAGTTCGAACGTGAGCAGTATTTCGTATCACGTGTTGAACCTGCTCGTTTCTGCTCGTTGTAGGACCAAAGTTCAATTTTATGTGTGACCGATCGAAAACTTGTGTCAGTGACGATATGAGTGCTCTGTTGTGAGGTGTTAATGCAGGCGTTGACTTTTTCTGTTCAGTGCAGCTCAATGAAACGCTTTAAGTTTTCAAAAAGATTATAATTTTTTGAAATCTTTGCGTTTAATTTGAAATTTGGATCACAGATACACTACTTTTATAGACAGATAAATAATTTTCATCATAGTATTGGCTGCATCGAATTACCGTGTTCGATCAAACGCGTCGCTTGTTGATCTTGCGATTTATCGCTTTGGCAACACCGACAGGAGGAAGAAGTAGGACGTGGACTTCCCATCGACACACCCTAATCCATCAGCTTTCTTTTATCGAGTAGATGGCTTAATCAGACAACAAAGAATGCCTGTTACCATTCACAGCGAGTTTACCTGTCTTATCGCCATGCCGATCTTCGCCCCAACCAATTCCCTAATCAATCACGCGCGCCACCTTTGCTAGACCTGCTTCTTCCTTGTACAACCTTTTCTCTTCTCATTTGCTCAATTTTGCGATAGGGGTCTGCTTCAGCACTGCGCGGACTCCATGAGCTCCTCTGCGGGGCTCTTTTGTAGTACATAGTTTAGGAATCTGTAGCTTTAGCTACGTTAGTACGGTATCAACTATACAGTAATCCGTCCCTGCAGTCAAAAAGTGCATAAAATGAACGCAGAACGCATTAGAGCAAACTTTGAAGCATGAATATGTTTGCATTTTGTGTATTTACTGCAAAATTGTTCCATGGTATGATCTATGATGACCGATTAGCAATTGTGCTGAAATTCAACTGCGCAAGTGTACCAATTTACGTACAAAGATAATCAATTTTGTATATTTGATTCAGTCATTATGTACAGAGTGCGGAAAAAGTTCTGTTACCACAATTATTTTGCTCTTCTCATTTCAGACTCGACGAATTTTTGCAATCGAAACTAAATTAGATACTAGGCAAGTAACTAAACATTAGCAATTATCAGTTTTCTAAATATGCACTATTGGCTTCGATACAGGCCTTCAGATGCATGAAAAAATTTTCAACGATTATTCGCATGAGGTCATTGTCGTTTTCCTCCCATGCCACCCGGAAGGAATGCTTTAGTTCCGCCAAATTTTTACAGTGCTTAGCACAATCCTTGGCCTCAAAAATGAAGCAAACGGAACAATCCATCGGATTAATATCTGGCGAGTAAGGCGATCATTCCGTTGAAGTGACGAATCCAGGAAAATGGTAGTGACAGCAGGTTTGCATCATCTTTCCATTGTGTGCCGGCGCTGAGTCTTGTTGCTGTATCCAATGCCAGTCGCCGAAGTGCTTATGAGCGTAAGGTTCCACGACAATGTCAAAGTTTTGCTTCTGGTTTAAGTCTTGTTGATTTTGACGCCTTGATCGACGAAAACCAGAGAAATCTTGCATTCAGCAGTCATAGCCACCCAGACCATGGTGAAAGCCAAATGTACAGACCACGTGGCAAATCGTCCAACGGCATTTGAAGCTGAGACATCGACCATCAAAACTCGTTTGTTTTGTTTTTTTGAACGCTTCTCCGATGGTGAATAGCTTTTCATCGGAAAAAGTATGCATTTCTGAGCACCACCACCGAATCGGCGTCTGAGTTGCATGCATCTTTGGAGGAAAACCTACTTCGTCATATCCATGAGCAAATGCGCCTTTTGGATCTTGTAAGGGCGAAGCTTTAGCTTGGTTTTGATGATATTTCGGACGCTTTTTTGGTTAACCCTGACTTCCTGCGTCATTTTTTTCATTGAGCGCTTCGAATGTAACGAATTCTGTTCTGGATGATGTTGCAATCACGAAGTGTGTCGGCCGTTGCTTGTCTACTGGTCTCTGGACAGTCTTAGAGGTCCCTTAACCCGTGGTCACGAGCAATTGTCCGCAAAACACGCGATAGATTACTTTTGAGCTGATGAGCAGTATCGTACGCACGAATTTCTACCGTACAAAATCCCAATAATTTCGGCGCGTCGACTTTGATCATTTATAGCTCGCCTTATTTGCAGTAAAAGCGAACGAAATTTTGCTTACAAATAAGGAGTCATATGAGCAATAAACGGACGAAGTTGCAAGCAAAAGGTTAAAAATGAAAGATTTTACTGAACCGAGAAAATTGGTAACAGAACTTTTTCCGCACCCTGGTAAGTTAATCATTAAAGTGTTGACAGTAATGACACCTTAAGATCATCATATTGCTGCGTTTCCGTTTCCAATCGTTTCCAAACGCGGCAGACTATACCTTTAACCAGGGAGAGAGCCTGGGGGATCGGAACCCCCTGGTCTACCCCCTCCCCTCCCCGAGAAGGTCCAGACCTCCAGGCCTCGGACACCCGTTACATGTATGAAGCATGCTTACGCATTCTGTGAAGCAGTCACTAAGGTAGCAAATCATTAGGCGATCATTTAATATTACCAATTAATATGAGCTCGGAAAGACGCGGGGCGAAAGGGAATAGCCAATGGCGACTACTGAAGCAACTGAACTTGATCACCTTCCACCACCTGCTCAGTCTAGCATGCAAGGACATGCTTCGGTTACTCTTGCGAATCTGCGAATCAATTCAGCCGCAGACGTTGGCTAGTTTTTCTCTGAAATTATTTATTGACGGGTTATTGTTGCTGTTCCAAAATTCTGCAAATTACAGTGTCTCACACGATTACGGTGCAAATTTTATTTGTTTATATCTTGACTCGAACGCTAGAAATTTAAGTGCAATTTTTACTATTTAAAGAGAATTTCATGAAATCACATTTCATGAAATTTCGCTTCAATCAGGAGGTAGTTGTAGCTCAGCAGTATTTTGAACTAACCTTGCTTTATATTGTTGCAAAATCTTGAGGTGCAATGATGAATGCTTTGTAATACAACAGCTATGCAATATTTTCAAAAGTTTATTTAAAAGGCGCAAAAATTACCTTATGTTTGGAGGCTCGCAAACAATATTTAGCTTATAAAGTACGCGCCGGGGTCTATTATCTCGAGGATTTTCAGAAATAAGGTCCCGGGGGAGTAAGGGGGCGTATTTTCGAAAATAAACGTTATAGTACATTGCGCAATGTAGTTTAGAATGTCGCACATCATGACATTTGCTCACTAACTCCAATTAGGCTGATGAAGTCTGCCTTATTCCAACATTAAAACATTGTCGTTGCTTTGAGAAATACAGCATGGCATTTACCGCAAGCGACCTTAATGAAAAGGTGCGATCCTGATTGAAGGAAATATTATTTGCTCACTTACTGAATCAGATCTTATTGCTCGTTTCATCCTCTTTCTTTCAGACCAAACATGAATGGTTCAAACATATCCACATATAACTCCGCAACCTCATCCATTCCAACTGTAAACCTTTTGCTTTACGCCATTGAAATGCTACTTAATCTCAGCGCGATTGTGTGCTGTCTACTTTTCCTTGGCTTACTGTACCGCATTTTGGTGTTTCACCAAAATTTGAGAATCTTGCTTGGAAATATGGCGATTGCTTGCATTATTCAAGGAACCACACGCAATATGCGTCTCATTCAAAAAATATTTGTGCCAGAGAGCTTAAATTCGAATAGCAACTTACATTACTGTTGGTTTGTAGTGGCAACGAATAACGCATCTTTGTACATCGTATCTCTCAGTTTAATAAGCTTGGCAGTCGAGCGATTAATTGCTACAATTTACGCAAAAACGTATGAAACTACCCGAAATGTATTCATTGGCGTTGGATTAGTCATTTTTCAGGTAAAAATTTACTACGATAAGGAACTGTGAGCCCGATAATTCGTATTTTTTCGTTGGTCTCTGAGTTGGGTAAGCAAAAATTTCTTGGGGGCCTCTCCTGTGAACAGTGGGTCAATGCCCCTTGCTGTCACCGACCTGTCTGCTCAGTTGCGATATGCTTTGTGCCATAGACTTTTAAGTACATAATTAAACACTGTTTCAGTGGATTTTCGCATGGGGCGCAGTTTTAATTAGCGAGGCTAACCAAGAGAGTAAAGGAGTTAAAGGATCGACGTGCGCGTCCCAAGGAAGGATGTCGACTTTCGTCCTTCTCATTTCGCTCTACACTGTGCTTGCGACCAGTTTGACAGCGGTGGCGGTAAGATACTGTACTATCGTCATAAGTCTGTGTATTAGTCTGTCTTTATTAATAGTCTACAGTAGTCTGTCTATAACCTGTCTATAATAGTCTGTTTATAATAGTCCACAGGTCTAAATCTGTCCGTCTATAAGTCTGCGATTAAGGTTCACGTGCGAATAGGGAAGCTCGAGTTTGATCGAGGCGACAGGTGCCAATGGAGATGATAGAGCCAAAGAGTGCCCTATTATGGTTCAAACTTACGACGCTGAAGCTTCAGGGCCTGGACCCCACCTAGCACAATGAGGGCAGATGTGGGCGTTGGAGATACTGAGGCGGAGATATGTAGTGATATGCTGAGGATTACATGCAGTTGCGCATCAGAAGTCTTCTATTGCATGCAATTGAAAAAATTTCTTTTTTTTGTAACATTCTGAAATTTACGTTGGAGATAAGGAGGGGCTCTTCGAGGTGCATATACACCTCGAGGGCGATTTGAGAAGCCCACGTCTGATGGGACCTACAACGGAGTCTCAGGGTCCATCCTGTGGATCCTAGCTTACATTCCGACCCCTTAACGGCCCTAGAGCGAGCAACAAAAATTCGAGCGAATGTGCGTCACAAGTGAGCGGCTTTAACAGGCAAAAAATTCTTTGCGGGAGGAAATGAATTCCCTATGGCTTGCACGGCGCGTTTGCAACCGTCGCCGCGCCTCGTCAATCTGCGTAGTCAGATCAGGAAGCAGAGGCTAATGCGCCATCGGTTGAATAGTTTATTTGAATTAGTGTATGTCTGAATGAGGGAAGGAAGAAAAGCAGCCTTGACTACCTGAAACTCGAACTCTCGACCTTTGTGTTGGTCCGCTACTGCTGAAACCAATGAGCTACACGTCCGGTCACGACCCACTTACATTCAATTAGTGACTGCAAGCAGTGTCTACATGTTTGCAAAGTTGTTCTCTCGTTGTACTACAAACTTACTCTGTCCCCAGGCACACCTTGGAAACCTTTTTGTGGAGGGGACATGTTCGGACATTAAATATTAATAAATCCCAACAGTAATTTGCTCTGATTGAGTTTATGTTACTGTGCTACTGGGTTTCCTCGAAAATAGGTCACCTTATGGTTATATTCGACAAGTGTTAAAAAAATATTTTGGAAACTGCGGACGCAAGAACGCGTTGTTTGAGATAATAGACGGGTCTCTTTATTGTTTGATGCTGAGCCTCTAGAAAAATTTCCAGCGCCTCTCGAAAGTAAGATATTGAGGATTTATTTTGCAGAAAAATGGTAATAGCCTACAAAATTCTAACAATTTTAATGATCGTTAACATTACCCTTTCTGTATCTTTGCTGATTATGAGTCATTCCTTCGTGACGGCGCTGTGGCCGAATGGTCTAAGAGTCTAGGCTCGCAGCCATAAGGTCGGGGGTTCGACCCCCAGCAGCGTCGTCCCCGGTGTCAGGCCTGCGACAGCCGACCGAGGAGCACGCGTCGCATTATGAGGGTCGGAAAACCCGAAAGCTGACCCCACGACATAATGGGAATAAACAGCTTAAGAAAGTTTTTTTATAATTCATTCCTTCATGTTTTTAGACGTTTATTGCATTGCTTTACGTGAACAAACGACGTTATGTGACAACTTTCATAAACCGTACCTCACACTCCCTCAGTGAACGCTATCAACTGTCGGAAAACATAAAGACAACTCGTCTATTGTATCCAGTGGTGACTGTGAATGCGATCTGCTCTCTGCTCGGCATTTGCCTCCTAATTTTCATGCTCGTTTCCGACGGTCAATCAACAGTGGCAAAGGTGTGCATAGTGTACATATTCAGACCAGGGCAGGTGCAGGATACGGAAGCACACCAGTAACCAGAGGATCTTGGGAGCCACCGCTCCTGTCCAGGGTCCCCATCCCCATGCCGGAAAAAATTTCGCTACGTAATGGCAGTGTTGAAAAAAATGTTGGCGTGTTTTTGAAATCCAACTGAAATCTTGAGGTACTGTACAGGCGACCCCTCTCCGTCGATCGGTCAGACACCCCTGGCCTGAGATCTTCGTTATAGGTCTGACTGGTACATACCGCTCCAGCCCAAGCTGTGTCTGCGGTATGACAAATAATGCTGGCGGCAAACATGCAACAGATATCTAAAAGTTGGGGGTTCAAGAACACGTTTGCATATTCCGGCAATAAGTTGGCGGCATTCAAAAATTCAAAGATGTTTACCTGATTATACACATTTTTTAAAATTTCCAGGGGATTCAGGTTTTTTCTCCGGTTGGGGGCCCGGAGTGTCCCAAAGCACCCCCACTTACATATATGACTCAAGTACAATTCTCGATAACACCAGTTAACAGCACTAAAATATCAAATTTCAGATTGCCATAAAGATATCCGACAACACTTTCTCGCTGTTGATGGCCGGTTACGCGGCAATTTTTCCTTGGCTGAGCGCTTTCGGTCATCCAGGATTGCAAAGAGAATTGAAGAAAATTGTTCACTGCTGCACGACAGTGAGCATTGCACCTGGGGAACCGCGCAATGCCAATGGAGTAGCGTTGATTCTAAACCAGAACAAAGAACGATCGGCTCATTTTGAAGCTCTAAATAATGCATGGAATACGTGATAAAATGTTTGAAAATTGCTAGTTTATTATTTTTTAGTCTTGAGATGATTTTTTTTTTGAATATTTAAATCTGTTTATTATTCAAAAAATTGCATTTTTTAAATGTAGTGTTCTGTGGGCCATAGAGAGGCAAAAAATAGTTTAAGTCTGAGTTCGACTTGGGTGATCGCAGCAGAAATTGTCTTATAAGTTCTTACGCTCGAGCCCAATGTTGAACATCAACGTAGGAAGTGGCTCATTATATTCATATTGAACGCATAATTTTATTTGAGAAAGCTAATATTTGAGCAGCATAATAAAGTAACAGAAATTTGTTGAGCACAGAATAGATAAGTAAGCCGAATTAAAGAAATCTATTACAATATCGACTGGCAAACAACTAGTAAGCAGGAATTCATGAACGAGACAAATTTGAAGAGTGAAATAACAAATGAAACAGAAAAAAGACAAAAGAAAAATACATCATACAATTATTTAAAAGGGACTCACAGAGTTTTCAAATTTTTTCCCGCAAATTTCAATACCCTCAATTTCAAAATTCAGAAATTTACATACGATAGCCATTCATGTAACACGTTTCAAAAGTTGTGGGAGGTTCAGGAAAATTTGCATGGTCAGGGTCGAAATTACCATAATCAGGAAAAAAACTTGGCAGGAATTCACAATTTTGAATTTTTTTGATTCAAATTTTTGAAATTTTCAGCCGATTTTCACAAATTTCGTGTTTGTCTCGGGTTGGGGGACCTAAGGCACCCCAAGTTACCCCCACAAATATGACACTAATGTTGAGTTCACAACGAATAGGAAGAAGTGCATGATTAGTTCCGACACATGTAAAATGTCGCATTTATTTCAGGTCAACGAACTCTGCAAGGCCCATAAATGTAACGTAAATCAGTGAACGCTCATTCTGAGTACAATTTCGAATAGCCCTAGTGAAGAAAATAATATACTGTACGTAAATGCCTATGACATAATTTAATTAACGCATCTGAGCATAATTTGAAATCTAAGGCGATAGCGTATTAGTAATGGAGCTTCTTTGTTCAGTGCTCTTCTTCCAGTTAGGCTCGAACTGTTTCTTCCATTCCTCAAATTCGTGCTGCAATGGAATACAGTAGAACCATACCTGCAACCGGAGGGGGGGGGTCCAGGGATTACGCCCCCCCAGCCAGGGGTCGGACTCCCTGGGGGTCCACCCCCCCCCCCGGCCGGGAAAAAATTTTTTGACGTTTTTTTTTAATTCGCGCCGGAATCCCGACACGAAGTACCGTAGCGCCTATCCCCCTCCCGGACCGGTAAGACCCCCCCCGGACCTCGGACCTCGGTTACAGATATGAGTAGAACCCGGATGTAAGAGCACCCCAGATGTAAGAGCAGGCGTTTTGATTCCCGTGCTATACTACAGCTCTACTATTTGACCCCGGATGTAAGAGCACCCCAGATGTAAGAGCAGGCGTTTTGATTCCCGTGCTATACTACAGCTCTACTATTTGACCCCGGATGTAAGAGCACCCCGGATATAAGAGCCATTTTTCGATTTTCCATGCCAGCTCTTACATCCGGGTTCGACAGTAAGTCAATTATGGAACAAAATCGGTTATGGAGCGGTATTGTGCAATGCAAGAGGGTTGAAACGCACTCGCAAAATATACTCAAACTGAAACAACTATTTTTGAAAAGCATTCAGGCGAAAATATTTACTTTCTGAAACATTCTTTCACCGCTGGCAATTCTGTAACTAAATTTTTACCCTCCGGCTCTCTCATGGCCACTACACTGACGTGTACCAAAGAATGTGTGTGAATGGGGGATTAGAATGCACCGAGCTAGACACGAGGGTGGCACTATTGGATGGCACATGCACCTCGAGGCGGATTTGACATGCAAAAATTTCTTCATGAACTGGCCAGTATTAGTAAGTCCAGTAAAACGTAAATTACCCAGATTCGCTGCTCCTCTTCCTTAAAGGCAGCGGCGGCCAACTTCTTTGCAATCATCATTCTCTTCCATTCAGGAACTGGCGCGTCTGTGCCTGAGAACGTTGCTGGCGTTTGGCTGAGGAAGTATTGCGGCGTATACATCGCTTGAACACGGGCGATTTCATCTCTTGCCTGAAGCGGTGGCATACGTATTTATTCTAATCGTACGAACGGTCGCACTATTTTTCAATCAACCGCGTGAGGGTCGCACTATTAAAGAGGGTCATATTATTAGAATGATAAAGTACGAGTATAATAAAAAAGACTGCAGCGTAACATTTGGCAACAGAGTATCGGTATACTATCGCTAGCCAATGCTCTGTCTATTGCTCCGTTTATTGGTCATGGAATAGTTTAATAATGTTCGCCTATGTCACCGCCCTGTAATTCAAAGTTTGAAAAAGGATTGAAGAAACTGTACTTCCTGCTCCCGGGCGAGCGCCTGCTCGCGGCGCTCCGCCTTGATGGCGGCCAACGACCCGATGCCATCGGTCATCTTGCGGAGATCCTGAATCACGTCCTCGTGAAGCACGGGGGCCGACACGTTGCTCGTGTAGTCGTCACTCTTCTCAGCGTGCATATATTGCTCGTGGCGACGGCGCTCTGAAAGAAATTCTAATCAGAAAATTGTTGAAGGGTCAACCAAAAAACCGAATTTTATTCCCACCACTATCAGATTAATATATAATAATTAACCGCTCTTTTATGTTTGAATGCAATGATACTGCTATAGCTGCAAATCAAAAGCACGAGCTTGACATTACGGCATTCGATTTGAATATCTCTTAATCCTATACAAAATTATAACTATTGCATATGTCAGCAGTTCCCTAACAACGGAGTGGTGTTGAAAAACGCTCACACTTTTTCGGTATAAGATATCATAAAATGCTATCAATTTCACGGTATTGGTTACTTCGATGGCTCGCATACGTATACGGTTTGTATTATTAGAAAGGGTATAAAATTCTGTACGTTTCGCATTTTATTGCTTTAGCGCTAATGATGGAATGAGTTTTCAAGCCATATTATTATTGTA
>JAQGAX010000174.1:0-21563 GCA_034698105.1 Plectus exinocaudatus | reverse complement strand
AGGCAGCAGTGCCGACGCGTGACAAGTAGAAGCAATCGTCTTCGTGACCATTGCCAGCTCGATTACCTGCAATCAAATATGTAATGTGACAGCTCGACGAATTGAGGTGGTTGTACCTGTTCGACAGTTTTTGGGATGAATGCCGGTTCTACAAGATTGTTACTGAAGAAGACGAGCTGCGCGTTGGTCATGGCACACAAGAAGGAGGCAATAATTGTCGATGTCTCAATCGCGACGTTCATTGATGCCGATGCGTCACCGATTACTACCACCGGACACTCGACTGGCACACTGCAAAATTCTTGGATTGTACCTCAAATGAAATCGGCACTGAGGTTACTGTAGCGCCGTCATAGCTCGCTCAGCGAAAGGCATGAGAAGAGGATAGAAGGGGGCGACATTGGTGTCCGCCGACCGCGCAGCATTCGCATCACGCATTTTTCTCAAGACCAGAAGACGCTCCATCAGCTTTCCATATGTAAGTGTGACTGTCTCGCCCTTCGTCAAACGGTCAAAGATAGCTTTATCGGTACCTTCACAGCGAAGGTCTTCATAATTCCTAGAAACGAATGGAATTGTTCCCCGTCCAATGACCGCAAAAGATTTACCATAGCAATGAATCCAGATCAGTGGCGTAATGAGCAATGCGTGTTCTCGATTCTGCATTCAAATGAGCGCTGAGAGGCTTCACATGTGAAAATGGGATGTCATGTTTCTGCACCAGTTCGTTGAGGTTGGCCGCTGAAATGCCGCGGCACTGGGCCGCCAGAGATTCAGGCGGTGCCGCCGCTTCATCAAAGCAATAACGTAGAAACCACGGAGCATTCGGAAAATCCTAAACAAGACAATTAGTGCTGCCGATAGTTTGAAAAATTGAACGCGCAAACTTTATCGGGATTCAAATGAACCACGTCGGCCAGCTGTCGCCAGGTCTCTCGAGGAAGATGGAGAGCAAAAAACTCTAGTTTGTTCTTTGGAATCGCCCGCGTCCACTTACGAATGCGTTTTGCAACTGCGCCACTCAGTGTTCCTAAACACCTTGTATAAGTTTTGCGTGTACAGTATATCAAATATATTTTCATTGATTGCAATATTACCAAGACCGACAAAGTACACGGTGTCCCATGATAACAGAACGATTACATTTGCTTACCCTCGACTGATACGTTATTTTATCAGATCAAAGGAAGTGAATGCGCGCGGTTTAGAGCGTTTAACGGCTCGCACTTTGATTAGGGGCATTGACTTGACTCCATTAAGCTTTTTCAATTTCGATACACTTAAGGACACTGTATCGCCTTCAAACCAACGGCAGTTGAAAGGCTCAAAGCAAGAATCACCGAAAATGTTCAATATCGATCAGTAAGGAATTAATTCGCGGTATTATGCTGAATTTTGTGAGTAGGGCACCCTGAAGAGTAAAAATTTTACCTGTACAAGGAACGTCGCGACTGATGTTATGAACATTTATTTTGGTGCGAGCGATGCGCTTGGCAAGTCGATTTTTGCCCTTTGTGCCAGCAGTGGCCATGGCTTGCTTCAAGCGCGCCATGGACTTTTCTTCGACTCGAGCTCGACGTCCAGCATCTAGCAGTGCCACCGCTTTGTTCACCTCGACGACAGTAAATGAATCTTCATCCGACAGCAACAGGTCGGTCATCTCTTCATCGTGTCGGGCAATCGTCGCCGCCAATGCCCTCACTTTCGCTACTAAAATGAACAAATCAGTGACTGTCCGATTGAAAACAACCAACAGATGAATGGTACTGTACGGAATGTAAGTGGGGTACCTTATCCCCCAACCTGGACCGGACCAATAGTAACAACCCTCAACTCCCCCCTACTTCCGACACCTGTTACATGTATGGTACTGTACCAGTGATCAACTCGACTCCGTTCGTTCTCAAAGCACTCATTGTTGCCATGTAGCGCCATTTGTTCTGCTCTTGTGCCGCCATGTGAATGGGGAAGGATGCATCTGCGTCGAGGAAGAGCGCGGATGAATCGAATGTGTTGAAATCAAAGGACACTGGATCCTGCAATAGTAAGTAATCCTTTGTTTTTGATCAATAAATCAATACAAAATAGGTCAAAGTTTACAAATTTTGGGGCAACGTTCGGTGTGCAATTTTCCTCCTCGGCACTCGAAGCTGTTCTTCGACTGCCTCGAGCAGTTCTCGACGCTCCGCGACCTCGACCTCTTCCGCGTCCGCGTCCAGCACCTCCTCTTCGATTTGGAGCCATTGTAACAGATGTAGAGTAACGTAAACAAGCCAAGCAGTTGGAACGCGATGTATTATATGCAATGAGAGCTCGGACCGCTGCCAGTCGTTGTCACTGCGCACACAGTGTTGCGAAATAATGTTGCACAACGATTTGAAATAGTGCTTAGCAACAAGCGTAGACTTTCGAGAACAACGTTCGGCAAGCATTGTAAATTACGAAATACAATATTCTTTATAATGCTGTTAGCCAAACTCTTAATCGATTCAGTCAATCTACTGGACTGAAAGTTCACGTGCTGAACAGGTGTGACGAATTGGATTGTTTTGGCTATTCAAAATTCGGGTGACTATTGTCAACGACGTTTCTCGTTCCGTTTATTTTTGCGTAGTTTAACTATTATAACACTATCATCCGTTAAATACCAATAGAATGAAACAATAACTTCAAATACTGAACGTGAATAAACTTGAGCGACTTTAGCACAACTGACATTCGACTATGAGCAGTAGCATTTTCAAGACTTGACCATCTTATGATCTTCTTCAGGGTCTTTGCCAGAATCCATATTTCTTTTCTTTGCGTTGCAAGATAGAGACATTTCCCTGCAATCATGAACGACAATAATGCATACATAATAGCACAATATCATCGAATTTCCCACTTTCCAAAGTTTTCACCATCCTCCAATGTCTCAGGCAGTTTCTGATTAGTAGTTTCAGGCAGCGTCAGTGTCATCAAAGCCGCAACAACCGCGAACGCTCCAAACGCAGTGAGCACGATGCCTCGATATTGGTCGGTCTGAAAACGCGCAGAAATTCAATCGACAAGATAATAATCGTACCAGAAACAGTGACGCAATGGGCGACAAGATGCCTCCCATGCGACTGCAAGTGACGGTCAATCCAAGAGCGATGCCACGAACAACCGTCGGAAAGATCTCAGAAGTGTGCAGGTAAATGACGCAAAAGGCAGCAGTCACCGCAGACTTCGATATGAGCACCAAAATGAAAGTGATTGGTTCAAATTCTAAAAAAATATGAATAACAGCAAATTTCGGCGAGTGTGTAGTAAATACCGGCTGGCACCAAAACAATGATGAAGAACGCAAGGCCGCACAACATGAAGCCACCGCTTTGAAGAAATTTCCGTCCGAGCTGGTTGAGCAGTAGGAGCAGCAAGATGAGCGCCGGCACTTCGACAAAACCGGTCAAGATGAACGATACGTAAAAGCCGCCGGCTATGGCACTGGGGTTCAGTGATATGCCGTAGTAGATCAGAGTTACGATCGTCCTGCAAACAGGCGCGTTGCTCATCGGATACAGGAGCACTTCAAATGGATACCAGCAGTAGCAGCAGACGAGTGTCTTGCGGCGCATATTCGGCGAGCGAACCAGGTCCATGTAACCGTACGTGCGCGCTTTCTTTGGTCCATCGTCGGCTGCTGCAGTGCTCTCGTCTTCCTTAAATACTCAGCCAAATTGGCAAGCATTTCGGGCGTCGCTATGGAGAGCACTTCGGTGAGTCGCTCTCTCAGTTCATCAAAATTTTCGCTCTCTTATCTCATTAGGAAACTTAAACTTTTCTCTAAAATTTTGTCATAACCTCGTAGTCATATCTGTAACCGAGGTCCGAGGCCAGGGGGATCTGGACCTTCTCGGGGGGGGGGGGGGAGCCAGGGGAGGTCCGACTCGTGGCTGGAGGGGGGTGACCCCCTGGTTACAGATATGCTCGTAGTAGATAGTTGAGTTTCAGCTTGATTAGAGAGACTAACGGGGAGAATATTCGAAAACAGTATCGTAAAAGGACTTTCGACCCCCCCGGTTTCATATCGTGAGGAAAAGAAAACCAAAGTTCCATTGCATATGTACTGATGAAACGATTCATTAACTCGTACTTGCATGGTTTCCAGTATTTCTTCGGGCAGAGTAACCTTATTATACTTCGCGCAAGTACGCAATACACGCAGTGCTTCTTCCTTACGCCCCGCTGCCAGCAACCAACGTGGAGACTCGGGAATCAGCCTGAGTTTGCACTAAATTGTGTCGCGGCGAGACAGAGCAAGTCGCCTACCAGTAGTAAGACAAAAAAAGGAATCCGGGAGCGGATACGACGATTTGCAGAGTGCGCCAGTCACGAATAAAGTAGGCGATGCAGCCGAGCAGCACGATGCCAAGCGTGAAGAAGAACTCGATGACCATTCCGGCGACGACGCGCTTCGACGGGCCGACCAACTCGAGAGCTGCGCAGGAGGTCACTCAACAAAGAAGTAACAATCAGATAAACTCACCGATGACGAAGGGCACCTGCCACAGCGCTGGTTCAAGAAAGCCGTGAGCGAAACGGAATAGAGCGAACACAATGACGTTCGGGCTGAGCACGCATGCGATCGATAGGCACGTGATCAGAAATGAACCGACCAAAATTACCATCTTGCGACCAACTCTGAAGCAGCAATGGTCTGGTTTAGTAGCAGTGAATTCCTTCGTACTTGTCGGCAAGAAACCCCAAAGTTAGCGAACCGAAGAAGATGCCGACGTAGAACAGCGACTGAACGCTCGCCGCCACAATACGCTTATCACACACGAGCAGCCACTGCAATAAGTCTGTATGAATTACTATCGACCGCTAATTGTATTTGTTTACGTCTTGAACTGCGCTGGCCGCTATTTCGCTGTTGTCGAACAGGTATCCATCGAAGCATCCCTCTGATTTGCCAGTTGCGAGATTTATGCGAGAGCACTTAGTATCGGTAACGTTCATCTGGTACGTCGTATTTCGGTGGTTATGGAAATCGATATCGTCTTGGTCCAATTTGCAACTGAAGAAAAAGCACTCGTCTAGCAGCATTTCATAATCTATCATCACTGACCGGTGCGGTATATCTGCGGCAGTGAACGTCCAGCAGAACATATTCATACTGCACCAGATCGCTGGCAAGCACACGAGCAGGTAAATTTTGCGCTGGTACGCGCCAAAGTCACCCAAATAATTGGTGAGGATCTCGTCGAACTTCATCTTGATTGCCGCGCAGATCTAAATCATCGACAGTTGAAAGATTGTATCGATAAACCGCGGCTCGTAACGACAGCTATCCAAACAGAATTTCTATTTAGCCATGAGAAGCAGCAACATGAAACGAGATTAGTCACAACACAAAAGAACGGGAAAGCGGAGCGCGTGATCCTGCGCCTTTTCCAATGGCTAATAAACGAGCGTGCAGCAGCGAAGGGTCGCTTTGACTATTGATCCGGACAGCTCGTGGGTAAAAACGTAGGCAGGCATTCCTCTCAGACTAAACGCTTCACGCAGTCAGTCAGTCAGTTAGCATTGCCGCTTGCATAGCTTCCACTGCAGCTTTCAACCACTTCCCCAAACCACTGGCGGCGTCGACCAACCCGACGCTGTTTCATTTCGTCTCGCTTTAAAACACACAGTGCAGCGCTCATCTGATCGGGCAATCGACTATGCACTTCGCCACCAAAGGGTGAACTGTACATTTTCAGCGGAAGACAACAACATGAATATTAATTATGAAAATTTACGTACATATATCGGGCACGATGAACAACTTTCATGCAAAAGAGAGGAATTACAAAACCTATTGACAAGAAAGCGGTGACGACTATCAGTGAAAGCAGAGAGACGAAAAAAGCAGAAGAGAAAGCGGTCGGGGCCCGGCGTTACTGGATTCAGTCAGGCAAAAGTAATTAATCAGGAAGGCCCGCATCTGTTTCCGAAGACTAGATCATCCGTCTTGCGGATGCCTGTTCTGTCTTTTTTACAACTATAAGATGCATAACCTGTGGAACGAACCACAACGGAAGACCAGTTCGCTGTTCGCAGGGACTGTCTAATTTACAAACTTCAAGGTACATGCGATCAGTGGAAACCAGAATAGATCAGAAACCGTACTCCCTTTGTATGTCAAAGTAGTCAACGGTTGTGATATCCCGCTCATGCACCCAAGTCGCCTCCTGTCGCAACTACTTAGTACACCGATTTTGATTTTATTGTCATTTCAAAGGTTGTATGGAAGAGACGAAACTATTTGATGCCAGGACCATAGAAGAAGCCTAAGGCCTAAAAATTGAAACACAAATCAAAACTGACCGTCGAGATGGACACTGGACAACGTGCCTGGTGGCCGAAGGAACTATCGTAACGCACCAATGACGCTGCTCAGAGCGTTTCGACGACATATCTGAACAAGTTGTCGGGGACAAATCGCACTGCTGTCGTCGAAAAGTGCGCAGCGGCCATTTGGCTAGTCAACGGTTGTGATATCGCGCTCGTGCACCCAAGTGACCTGTAGTGACCCAAGCTCCCGCCGCAACTACTAAGTACACAAATCACTATCAAGCCCTGTCTTGATTTGCCCATCGTTCGGCAATTCGTTTTTGATCATCAAAAAGACAAGCCCAATTCCGCACAGACTTTTTGTAAAACTGACTTCAGTACAGACTACAGATGTGTCGATTTCCAAATTTCAAATTTGGATCCGGCATTAGAGACGATTATTGCTTTTCGATTTTCACTTTTTTATCCAAACTCGAACTGTGCAAAGTACCAGATTGATATCTCGTCCAATTGACAATGTATCGCGGTACTGCAGGTCACATTTGAGTAGTTTACGCCTAAAAAACCACCCAAAAACTCCTGTATCTGCAGCAAAACGCTCTGTTCCGCTTATTATGGTATTTGTGCCAATAATTACCGTTGTTTGAGTGTCCCACCCCATGAGTGCAAGAGCTGTATTTGATGTCTTCTGGCTGTATTGAGCGAGCCCAACGTCTGGACTACTGAAATGACTATCAAATACTGCTTGCCTACGCGAAAATAATTAAAAACATACTGTCATGGAGCATGCAAAAAACCAGCGAACAAGGGGTTAGAAAAAATCATTCAATCGCTCATAACTCTTTCACATGGCAATATCTTCAAACCAAATCTCTAACGATGCTGTAGGGTACATGCTACACTAAAATTGCATTGGGCATCGATCAAATTTGATCATCCGCAAGAAAACTATGGCACCTCAAACTTTCTCATAGAATAGCGTCAAAAATTCCTGGGGTACCATGTTCAAATTCAGAGTCAGCATTCCTGGGCACTATGTTCAAATTTTTGTTATTGATGCGCATGTTACCATGTGTTTTAGTAGTCTAACAATCGTTACTCAGCGCAAAATGACATCACTTTAGTGCAGTGAGCTTTTATGCGCGTGAGTATTGTTTTGTGCTGCCTGCGACAGCATTTCCCTTTTTCTTGGCCTTCCATCTGTTTGTAGTTCGCGTTGCGTCATATTGCATGCAATTCGGTGCCGGCGGTTGTTCACCTAGTATCGAATGGCAGCAAAACTTCGCTGTCGATGACGAATCAGTGACTTATAATTTGAGTACAACATGGCTCGCCATAGGAACATTCGCAATATCAACCTCGAAGATGGTTTGTTCTCAATTCAGTTTCTTTTCTGTTCATGATCTCTTGACCTGAGAACTTCAGAGCGAGATGACGACTATTCGTATTCGTATGGTCGATCCGTGGAGGAGGATAACGTGCCGATGTCACCAACTACCGGTTTGATTTCGACATCGTTGCGACATTCGACATAGTCCACGTCATTAATATCGCTTTATTCAGCACAATTCATGTACCAGCGGCAGCGGTTGACATCGACGACATCGGGCGGTACCAGACTGGCGGAATTCATCCCCGAGGAGGACGACTACGGCGATGACCATGACGTGCATGAATCAGGCGCCACCGGTCGAACTTCTGATCATCCACCTTTGTTTGAGTTTGATGATGGTGAGCAATGCTCGTTGATGTTATTGGTACCTGTAAAACGACATTTTCAGTAGCTGCTGGGCCGACTTCGTCCGTTTCGAACCCTTTCTTTCCACCCAGATCAGGGTCGCCGCTCAATGCGTCCGTTTCAACGCCTGCTCACGCGAGCAAACGGGTACGTTGATGCCAGCTGTGTGACTGATCGATCATGTGTTGATTATTCTGTTATGTATTCCAGACGCCGCACGAAGCAGAGTCGAGCGCGGCCTCGAGTTCAAAGATGGATACGACTCCTCGAGCACCAAATTTGCACTTGGAGCAGCTGAAGATTGCCGATAAGACGCCTTCACGTAACAGCTCCAAGTCTCCATCGCGCGCCGGAAAGCAGCAGCCAGCCGTTTTGACGCCAAATTCCAGTTCTCACCGGCTTTCCCAATTGGCTAGTAGCTCATCGACGCCAAATGTTGCTTCCAGGTACGAACTGCCGTTTCGAATTCGCATTTCATATCATATGTCCATTTGTTCAAGTCGTTGGGCCGGTAACATAATCGTTTCGTAAACTATTCGTAAGTTAAGCAATACTAAAGTCCATTATGAAGCATAGCGCTGAGTATCGCTAAGTATTACTTAACTTTAGGACACGATTATGTTACCGGTCCATTCAATAAGCACGATGTTTTATTCTATAGTCAGACAGAACACTAACTTTCAGAAATCTTCGTCGACCAGCCGGTACAAAACCGCTTATTAATTTGGTAGTGGTGGGGCATGTCGATGCGGGCAAGAGTACCCTGATGGGTCACATGCTGTACTTGTTGGGAGCCGTCGACCAGCGGACCATTCACAAGTACAAGCAGGAGTCGCAGCGTAGTGGTAAGGCGTCATTCGCCTTCGCGTGGGTGCTCGACGAGACGGAGGAAGAACGCGCTCGCGGCGTCACTATGGACATCGCCAAGACCACATTCGAAACCGATTCCAAGCACGTCGTCTTGCTCGACGCTCCCGGCCACAAAGACTTCATCCCAAACATGATTACTGGTGCGCATTACTCTTCTTTCATCCATGGTATTAATCTTATAGCAGTAGAAGTGTTTAGGCGCTGCGCAAGCGGACGCTGGCCTGTTGGTGGTGAATGCGACAAGAGGCGAATTTGAGACCGGCTTCGACCAGGGCGGTCAGACGAGAGAGCACACGATGCTTCTTCGCTCACTCGGTAGTCACCTGTCGCTTTCATTAATAGTTGATTACTGACGGTTGGCGACGATTATTGCAGGCGTATCACAATTGGCCGTAGCCGTCAACAAGTTGGACACGATCGAGTGGTCGCAAGCGAGATTCGACGAGATCGGCGCGACGCTCAGGAGTTTCCTGCAGAAGCAGGCCGGCTTTAACAACGTGAGCTTTGTGCCCGTGTCCGGTTTGAACGGCGACAATCTGACCAAAAAGCCCGACGCCACCCATCCGCTTTCCAAGTGGTACAACGGTCCGACGCTGCTTCAAGTGATAGGTATGAATTGAAGACGCGGATGGTGCGTATCAGTCGCTCGCTTTTCAGACGGGTTTTCTCCACCGGAGAGGCCGGAAGACAAGCCACTGAGAATGGTTGTGACCGATGTGTTCAAAGGAATGTCGGCGGGCATTTCTCTGTGTGGCAAAGTGGAGAGCGGTGCCATTCAAACGGGCGATAAAGTCTTCGTCGTGCCCAACAACAAAGACATTGCTGCTCTTGTCAAATGTTAGTTGCTACTGGATTCCTTCTCTTTTTTGTTGGTTTCGCGCAAAAACCTTGGGACTCATATTTGGGAAACTATAATTTTTGGATAATCATTAATCTTTGTTGAATTTCAGCAGTGCAGCCCGATGAAAACGCGGTGGACGGCGTCTGTTTCGCAGGCGATCAATGTCTGCTGACACTGACGGGACAGATGGAGCCCAATTCTATCGGCGTCGGTCACGTCATCTGCCACACGGACAGCCCGCTGATCCCAGCTAGCAAATTCCGCATCAAGCTCGTCCTGTTCAACGTGCTGGTGCCCATCACTCAGGGAACGCGCGCCGAACTGCACGCGCACAGTCTGTGCGAGCCATGCGTCGTCGGCAAGCTCATTTCCAGCCTGAACAAGACGTCCGGTGAGGTGCTTAAAAAGCGACCGAGGTACTTTGATTCGACGAGTGAGCCCGATTATGTATACACGCACTCTTGCAGATGCTTGACTAAGAACATGACTGGCGTCGTGGAGATCGAAATGGAGCGACCGATTTGCCTCGAGCCGTACTCGGAGTGCAAACCGTTGGGCAGAATCTCACTGCGCTCCAACGGTCAGACGATCGCCGCCGGATTGGTCGAAAAAGCGCTCTGACAATGGCAGTTGCACTCAACTGCTGTAGGGGTAAAATTTCGATGGGTGATAATTTTGTTTTTGATTACTTGTTGGCTTGCTCATGTCCCGTTGCAATTGAAGTCTGTTACCGTTTTGATTTTGGGGTTGATGTGTGATGTAAAAAATGCTAGGTCTGTCGAGCACAGATAACTGATATGCGAAGTATTAGTTCGCGCATTTTTCTTGGCTGAAATGCAAGCAATTGACCGCGCGAATCGCCTATTTACTGACCAAGCGAAACTTCACGCAACCAAACACCGAAACGATCGTCGGCTGAACTGCTGAGGACGAAGCGCGCGCTGCTGTAGTGTAACACGGTTGAGTACTCTTGGAATCTTGGGAAACTGAAGCCAGAACCATGCCTCTTGATCATAGCTAACCGGATTGTCCGCAAGCACGCAGCTTCCTCTCGAAGGAATAATGAAATAACATGCCGCGGTTGTTTTTATCTGAAGCAATACAGTATCTCACCCAGTGACTGTTGTCCTTCTTTCATTGCTGCGAAAAAAACCAGACATTGGCGGCGCGCCTTTCTTTGATTAACCTACGTGCAGGTGTGCACAATCTGAGAGTCCTTGGTCAATTTATTCATTTGCTCAGTGAATCATGGCATCGGTGGCAGCTATTAAATAACCACATGACATCACAGTATGATGCGTTAGTTTGAACAGTGAAAATCTGGCCGGTTTCCGCGACAGTCAAGCGCAGCGCAGAAGCAGCGTATATAGTTCCTGCACTCCGCTCACGTCGTTTTAAAGCGCAAAGCGAAGACTAGCTGTAAGATTTGAGTACTGGTCTGGTTGCACGAACGCACCCTCTTCACTGAGGAAACAATATCCAACAACATCTCCTGCACTAGTTTATGTGAGCATACATAAAGTGCTCAGTCTTTATGCTGTCGTTGTTGGTATTTTGATAAAGCAGGCATATTTAACTGCATTTCCTTTCGTAGTTTGACTAGGGCTTGATGATTATTATGATTAATAATATTCAATAGAATAGCATTCGAAGCGACATGCATACTGATTCAACTACTTTACTGCTACTTTTCAGAACAATCATGGCGAGGAGAGCTGCTATTGTTTTGCTCTGTGTATGGCTTCCATTATTGACGTTGAGCCAATTTCGTAAGTGGCAATTTTTCAATGGGCGGTCTTAGTTCATCGCTAACCATTTAGACGACGGATTCACTCATCATGCGGTGTTAGGCAATAGTGACATGTATTATTTATACTGGAAGCCGGGTGGTGAAGCGGGAACTGACTACATTGAGTTCGAAGTGCAAGTGAGAACGAAGGGCTGGATTGGATTGGGCTTTTCGCCCAACGGCGCCATGGCCGGCTCCGACATTGTTATCATGTGGATTGGTGCGAACGGCCAGCCACACATTTCGGTTCATTCCTCTTTCCCCTGTTTTTCCTAAGGTGGTTCAATTATCGCCTTTCAGGATCGCCACGGACCAACGCAAGGTGCCAATGGCTTCCCTCCTGAAGACGCTGAGCAAAACTACGAGATCGTTGCGGCTCGCGAAAACGGAACTCATACCATCATCCGCTTCAAACGCAGGCAATCAACGTGCGACGTCAACGACTGGCAGATTACCGTACGAAAATAGCTGTACGATGTTCTAGATAATGCCAGGATGCAACTCTTGCAGGCGGACACGACGCGCATCATTTGGGCTTTCAACAATGAGAAACCCACTTCCCCAAATGAAATTAAGATGCATTTGACAGACACTCGTGGGGTACGCAGCGTACACCTCTTGTATCCGCAAACGAAGAACAAGGCGCAAGAAGTCTACCTCCAACCCGGCATGAAAAAATATGACGTCTTCGTGAAAAACGTTCGACTTAAAGAGCTTTGGATTGACGATGCTATCGTATTTTGCATCGTTTTTAGGTTAAAGTGCCGCACGACTCACGAACACTCTATTGGTGCCAGATATACCAGGTGCCCAAGTTTAACAAAAAACACCACTTGGTCGGGGTACGTAGTCTAAACTTTGTTTCTTTAATTGATCAAACAAAGCGCAAAGAATTACAGTATGAAATGCTGGTACAGCAAGGTCACGAAAAATACGTGCATCATTTGGTGATCTACGGATGTCGCAAGAACATGTCCCAATTTTTGAACAAGCCTCAGGCTTGCTACGGCGGTAACACTGAATTTAATGCAATGAAAGACTGTACTGATGTTCTCAATGGCTGGGCTGTCGGTGGAGAGGTAATGTGTTTCACTTTATTGCCATCACGTCCGACGGTGATTGACCTATTTAGCCATTTGCTTATCCTGACGGCATGGCTTCTCCATGGTTCGGAGATGAGTACGATTATGTCGTTGGTGAATTTCACTACGACAACTCGGACTTCAGAAATGGTGATGATCAGTTATGATTGATCGATGACGGAATGCCTTTTTGCAGACATTGTGGACAACAGCGGCATGCGCATGTATTTAACAGAAACCTTGCGTCCTGTCGAAACGGGCCGATTGACTATGGGTTCACCGGCCGATGCGCGCCAATTGATTATTCCACCAAAAGCGGAATCCTTCACGATGTATGCGTACTGTCCAGGGCAGTGCACAATGAATCTCCAAGACGAACCGATGACAATTTTCTCTGGAATATTGCACACACATTTGCTCGGTATGTACAGCTGTAGCAGTATTTTTTCCTTACTGTTTAAGTTTTGTAGGAGTGAAAATTCGTATCCGTCAAGTGCGAAACGGAGTTGAGCTGGGCGACATTTTAGTGGACAATCACTACGATTTTAATTACCAATCTCCAGTCGTTCTTGACAAGCATCCGAAGATTCTTGCGGTTATCTATTATTCGTTGATCTTAGCATTATCACAGTATTGTTTGTAGGGCGATGATCTAATTCTCGAGTGCGTGTACAATTCGAAGAACAAGGACGTCACGACGTTTGTAAGTCGATGAAATCGAGTGCCCCCATCACGCGGCTATTTAGGGCGGTCTTGGAACAACGGAAGAAATGTGTCTGGCATTCTTAGAGTACTACCCGAAACGACAGCATCTGACTGAAGGCTGCTATAGTGCTCCTGATGCGGAGAGCATCTTGAAGCTGTTGGGTGGAAAGAACATGACGGCGACCGCAGATGCCGACAAAACGACTGTGATCAACGCTAAGGGCCAGAACCAGACGTTCAAGGACATGGTGAACGACATCGACTGGGGTGCTAACAACGCCAAGCGCCGATATGGACTCGTCCAAGACTTGGAAAAACATGGCAGAGATGAACCCCATGGCGTTGGTTGTCTTATCATTCCGAAAAACAAAAATGATCCCAAGGTGGTCTTTAATTGATTAACATTGTAAACAAGAGTTTCGTTATGTTATGTATTGCAGGCAGCAAATATGAGCATACAACTAGAGAAAAATCCGACGATCACCGTTTCTTTCGATCGCACAGATCCAGTCTGCAAAGCAGCTTCATCCAACGGCGCCGTTTGGACAACAATGACATTATTTGCCGCCTTAGTGATGGTTCCTTTTCTTTGATCAGACCACCAGCAGGTGCATATAACAAACTGATAATTAAAATACGAATACGCAGTATTACGGCTGATACCGGTACAGTATTTCTTTTTTCCACGTCTTCGTTGCATCATCATAGCCATAAGTGCTACCTTCGTATCAAATTGCAGTGTGAATTCATGACAAATGCGCAGTTTGTGCTGATAATATGGTTGTTGCATTTACTGGCATATAAGAAAGGTGCTCCCTAAAAATAAACTGTTTTTAACAATGCCAATATTGAAAAAACATACCAGGCCTCATCCAATAAGCCAACAATGATCACCCCAGCCGTTTATTGACATATTGGACAAGTCTGCTGCATATAATCGGCTTATGGAGCAACTTGTGCCTGTTCCTGATATTGCAATTGAGAAGGTTCACCTTTGAAAATTTGTTCAATATTATTTGAACGAATAAATTTCGCATTGAGAATCGGTGAGCAAGTTTTTGTGCCCTTCTTCCTCCACTTGAATCTAACAGCATTAACACTCACCACAGCAAGCAACTGCTAATCCGCTGTTTATTTAGAATCACGCGGCTGGCTGACCTGAGTTTATCCTGAGTTTATACTAGAAATAAAGTGCATCAGAGTTCATATCGCGAACGATGTAACAATGTGAAAGTTAAACTTCAAACGTTACAGCTGCGCAGAGCAAAATTTGTTATATTGATGTACAAAATATCTCACAACGTCTTTCATATGCAGATTGATCGCATTTTTACTCGTATGCCCTCCGATCATAATGTATCATGATTTCAGAATGTATCCGCATGTATCACAATTTCAGAATTCTTTCGAAAACCCGCCTAATTTTCCGAGTAAAGTTATGTATCTGGCTTCGTTCTTTATTTGAGTTCTGTATGCGTGGAATACGTGGATGCATTGCTGCGTGCTCACTGCCTGTGCTAATTGCCTGTATTTCATTAGCATTTAGACAACATTGCGGGAACAATCGCCAATCGCTTATCGCTGATACGCCATGATTATTGTGAGAACTGTCGTTTGGTAGGAAGTAATAAGCAGACATGTGCACGGGTTTGGCCGTAGGGGGGTATGGCGGGTATTCTAGGGGGTATATACCCCATACCCCCGTGCACATGCCTGACAGTATTCTCTTTTCCACGTCGTCGTTGCATCATCATGGCCTTAGTTCTACCTCAATAACAAATTACTTTGTGAATCTATGACAAATGCGCAATTCGTGCTGATAGTATGGTTGCTGCATTTACTGTCATATAAAAATGATGCTCCCAAAAAATAAACTGCATTCTTTAATGAATATCAATATTGCAAAAAGAATACTAGGTGACATCCGATTAGCCAACAATGATCTCCGTCGCCGTTTATTGACCTACTGGACAAGTTTGCTGCATTTATTTATGTAATCGACTTAGCGAACAGTAACTTGTGCCTTTTTTCGATATTACAATTGAGAAGGCAAATGTCCGCCTTTAGAAATTTATTCAATATTATTTGAGCGAATGAGTTTTGCATTGAGAATCGGTGAACAAGTTTTTTGTGCCTTACTAGCCCCTATTGACTCTAGCAGCTTTAACACTCACCACAGCAAACATCTGCGAATCCGCCGTCTCATTTAGAATCACGCGGCTGGCTGACCTGATAATCAAACATTACAATCAGCGTATAGCGTGTTATCGAGGGTCGTTACTATCGGTCGACGACACTGCTTTACCTTGCCGGACGGTGTTTGTTTTCTACTGAGTGTGAGCAATGTAAGTGACACATTTTGTTTTTGATTAATGTAATTCTCAATGCACTTATATATATTAAATTCGGCAGAATTTTCTTAAAGTTTATGAGGTTCAAGGTGCCAAAAATTGTGAAATTTGGAATAGTTTTCGCTGAGATATATTTGATTGAACAAAAGGATTTAAGCTTTCGTCTGCCAAACGTAGTGTAATGCAGAACTCATTCCGCAAAAATCTTATTTCACGTATTACAAACTTGTTCTTTGTTCAACACTTAGAACGCAAACACACTGAATAATCACAGCCAACGTTCAGGAATGGGCTAAATTACTAGAATATGCTCATAATCAACGCGCAGCTGATATATCACCTCAAAGTGGACTTTTATGTCAATCAATCTGTCTCTGCAAAAACTTGCAAAAACAAAAAGTCCACCAAATTTCATTATTTTTGGAAAATATAAATTGATAAGTGCATTAAGAAAAAGGTTATTAAAAAACAAAATATGTCCGTTACTCTACTCACGCTTTATTTGTAATGCAGGTTAATCATGCGTATGTGTGTGTGGATATTGATTTGCTTTTTTGGCGCAACCGCAGCCACTTCGGTAAATCTTTTCAACGAAAATTTGGCCAAACGGGCTTTCTATTTGGCTGCAGCGGCTTACTCAGATGATCCACAAGTCTGTCTCGACAATAAGTTTGACGACATGCGGCTGATCGAGAAGTTTGAGGCCAAGTGCGATTTGCTGGGCAGCGCTTGTAAGGCGTATCTCGCCGTGTCTGAGTCGATGAACACGATCGCGCTCAGCTTTCGCGGCACCAGGAGCAAGGCGCAGCTGATCGCCGAGTTCATGGAAACGATGTCTTTTTCCAAAGTGAAGTTCGCGCCCGGCGGGTCGGTCGAACGCTACTTCAACAACGCCTTCCAGAGCCTCTGGCCCAACATTAGCGCCAAACTGGACGAGCTGCAAGCGACCAACGCTGATTACAAACTGCTTGTTACGGGACATTCGCTGGGCGCCGCCTTGGCCGCATTGGCCAGTTCGGCGGCTGTCTTCAACAGTTCCTACTGGACGTCGCGCACTGCCACTCTGATCACATTCGGTGAACCGCGCGTTGGTAACTTCGAGTTCGCGCAAGCTCACGACCGCCTACTGCCGAGATCGTGGCGTGTGGTGCACAGATACGACTGTGTGGCGCATTTGCCCTATTGCTACGAGAAGTTATGGAGTCGGTCCTGCTCGTCGGTGCATGATCACAGTCCGTACCACCACGGAACAGAGGTATGGTACCAGACGGTGATGGATGGATCGGATCCGCCGGTTATTTGCAATGGGCTGCCAATTGACGAAGACAACAGTTGCAGCAACGGACAGTATATCCATTTCACAGCCAACGACCATTTCTACTACTACGAGCAGCACGTTTCTGATTACGGCGAAGCTGGCTGCATCGACATACCACCGCCTGTCACCGATCGCTTGCACAAAATGTTGCTCAAATATTTGCCAACTTTGATTCCGCTGATTGCATCAATCAGCGCAGCAGTCTTTGCGCAGTAATTGTAATTGGAAGTGCGAGTTACATACGAATGTTATACGTTTATCGAAGTGAATGTGGCATGAAACACATGGCGCATAGTTGAATCGAGGGACCGAAGCACACATGAGAAAGAGATGTATATTCTGGTCAGATATATATAGCGAAGATGAAAAAATATCGAGCAGTAACAGCAGCAGTGCAGAAACGCAGCCAGACGCAAAAAATTGGCTTGTTGCTTCCATTAAATCATACCTTGTGAATAGAGAAAGAAAATAAATTGAGCTATCAGTACCGAAACTCAGTGAAAGGCACCAGCTACAGTAAGATTTAGAAGTAAATCAGGATGATAGAAATCTTAATTCGAATGGGCTCGCATAATGATATGCACAAACACAACCAAAATATAAGCGGAGCAAAAAGGGAACGTCGTCATAAAATATAAAGTTTCAATATTTTTCTGGAAACATGCACAATAGCTGATAAATAAATATTAAAGACAACCCTTGGGTAGAAAAAGCACATGAAACAGGAAGTCATGCTAAAACGTTGAGAGAATGGTGATACTGCACATATATTCGGAAGTCACGTATTATGTCACAGATAAGCATAACTTAGTTCGCGATAATAATGGTAGACATGATATGTATTTGCATAAAATAAACGAACGCAGATACACAGAAACGAAGACAAATAAACGAACGAACAACTAATAAGGTAACATAAACCCGGTACTTTGGAGATACTGTCATCGGTCTCGACTCAAATGATTAGGAGGGAGTCATGCAAGATAAGTAGTCATAGAACAACAAGCAAACAACATTGGTTTTAATACCCTTGGTAGCGCTTTGTACCGGTGAGGGGAGAACGACGCTGGACTTTCTATACAGTAGTCTCTGATTCGGAGATTGGCGATCTCGTTCCTGTCATGTACTCGCGGTTGTCGACGCCCTTCAACAATAGCGCTCCATTCTGCGCAGTGTTCTCGTTGTAGTACTCGCCCGGCCTGATCACGTCTGAACACCAAACAGTCCGGTCAACGAGCCAATCAAATTAAAGAAAAGCGAGCAGACCAGTTTCGCCGTTTGCACGAACGACAACGGGGGTGTAGGCGACGGTGGCGGCCTGCGTGGGCGATCGTATGTTCGGCACCAAGTAGTTGCCGTCGTCGGTGGCCAGGTTGTACTGCTGTTTGGAGCTGCCCGGCATGTCCTGAGAGACCATCTGCGCTTGTCTTGGTCGGTTCAGCGGATCGCTTTGATACCGACTAGAGCCCGTGCTCTGCAGGCGATGGTGATTTCTCGGCATCAACTAAAAGAGTGGGCGATTTAGTGGAGCAAATGCATGTCATAATAAATTAGTGTACGGGTTTGCTTGGAGATACGGGTGACGTTGGCGTGTCCGGGGTAGTTCGACTAGTCGAAGAATCGTTGGTACCCAGATCGTCGAAGTACTGTAAGGGATCGACGAAGTTGGCGTCGGTGTCATGGAGCAGGTCGTTGATGAGACCGCGCTGGTCATGTTGGTTGAACGATTCCATTCTCTGCGGCTTATGTCTGCGATCCATCACAAAGATTTGCGGCTTGCGCAACATTTTCGAAAATGTGTCGGCGAGTTCGATGAAAGTCGGTCGAGCCGTTTCCTTTTCCATCCAACCTAAAATAAACAATACGTCGCATTGTTCACTGAATGATGTATAATATATGACTCACATTGAAGCATGATCTGGTAGAGCTCTTGGGTACAATTATCTGGTTGGCTCAGACGGTTACCATTCTTCAAGAAGTCTTTGATATGAGTCAATTGCACTCCGGGGTAAGGACTCTGACCAAACGTCAAAATCTCCCACACGGTTACACCAAATGCCCACACGTCTGACGCGTGGGTGAAGCGACGCTCGAGCAGACACTCCAATGCCAACCACTTAACTGCTACCTGAATAACCGCAAAAATAAAGAAGAGAATTAAACAAACATTGCTTGCCTTTCCTTCGACGTAAACTTCGCTTTCACCATAATCGAGCATCTTAGCAAGGCCGAAATCGGTCACTTCCACATGAAAAGTCGTCTTGACCAAAACATTTCGACCCGCCAGATCTCTATGCACCAGCCGGTTCTGTTCCAGGTATTCCATTGCCTGTTAATCAATTCGATTTTTTCGCAGTCAATGCGGAATCTTACGCTGGCGATTTGGTGACAGTAACGCATCAATTCGAGGCTTCCAAGCTTCTGCTTGTGCTTCTGCACAAATTCGAGCAGATTGCCGAGCGGTCGCAGTGGCGTGATCAGCTGCAGCCCTTCGCTCAGACAGACGCCGACCAATCGCAGCAGATGGGGATGGCGCATGCTGGCCATGATACCAGCCTCTGCCAGCATCTCCTGCTGCGCCTTGCCGCTCATCTCCTGCACCACCTTGATCGCCACTGGCACCTTTCTTCCCGACTTGCCCTCCGGCCACCAATAACCCTTCAACCGCAATGTACGATTAGATGGATGTTCTCAAGTACTCGCCAACAAACCCCATAGACGATGCCGAACGCGCCGCTGCCGAGTCGACTGGGACTGCGCGACAGTTGATCGGCGGAAATCAAATGCAGACGCGCCATGTTCGGCTCGGCGCCTGGGTGTACGGGATCCAGCTCGGGAATGGGCGGCGCATTGTACTTGGCCTCCTTCTTGTACTTGTTGCGGAAGATGAACGCAGCCACGGCGAACACCTTCAATGAACGTGTATGTGAAGCGGCCGACAAGCATTGACAGTGAGTCGTAGACGTACCAGCAAAGCGATAACGAAAGCAGCAATGCCAGCACCGATCAAAAGATTGTGACGTTGCTTCCTGAAGAAAATGATTCTTTTGGCACGCAATGAAGGATAAATGACATACTGTGCTTGTCGAATCGCCATTCTGTCGTCGCTGTAGCAAAACGAATCGTGGTCGAGGAAAGTATTATTTGGGCACATTTTGAGGCATTCGAACTGAAAGCAGTTGTTGACTTTGATAGCAAATCTTTGGCATTGACAAACTGCGAACTCGCCTTCTTATCGTCTATATGATTACCAGCAAATCTGCACTTTTCGCATTCAGTTGGCAAATTGCCGTCGCACGACGAATGCTGATCACACAATTGATGACATGACATGCATATGCCCGGCTTTTCGCCCTCTTTTTCTTTCATCAAGAAGCTATTGCTGAAGAAGAATTTCATGAAGATGAAAATGTGAAGAAAGGGATCCGCTTACGGAGGACATTCCGCAACACAGCGATCGTGTTCCTCAACTGTGTTCCCTTTGAGTTCATAAGATGCGCACTTGCAGTTGTGGTGAAGAACTTCGTTACCATATCCGTTGCATTCACTGCATACAGAATCGCACTTCTCGCATATCTAAAAGACGACGACGAATGACTAAGTGGTAAATGAAGAAAGGCTTACATATTGGTCGACAAGCCTGACGAATTGTTTTTTGGGCGCCGCTCGGAAGTAGTTGGTAAGACCCGCTGCGGAGCACACATGCTCGGAATTCATGTCTACCGGCGCAGGCAAACAGCGCACCTCAAACAAAAAATGTAAAAAAATCTTTTCAGAGCTATAGTTCTTACCACCGACGAGAAATCCTGCGATATTTCAGCGTAGCGGCACATATCGCAGCCACCACCCCCTGGTACATTGTTTGGCCCAGAGCATCTGAAGCAGATGTTGCTTTTGCGAGAAAATTTGATTCAACAAGCGACATACCCATATTCGAAACAAGTAGGATGACACGGCTGACACTGCGATCCACTTTTATAGTGAGTCACTGGGCACTCGGACAGGCACTCAAAGTTACTGGTGTTGTAGAGCATGCTGACATGCTTGCATGATGTGCAGTTGCGCGGCCCCTGAAGTGGCGAGGATGACTCACTGATGAAAAGTTAGAAACGAACCTCTCCAGTGCACATATCACACTCAGCATGACACGGCATGCACTCTCTCGTGTCGTACGCTTTATAGTAGCCGGATGGTGGGCAGCTGTCCACGCACTGATTACCACCAATCCGCCAATTAGCACACGCGAAACACATCCGATCGCCGCCACCCCAACAGCCCATAGTCGAGTTACATCTTGTGTCACAAACTGCCTTCGTACGCACTGCAACAGATTGTTTGCTTGACAATTACCATCGCTGAGCAGCTTACAGCATTGCTGCGAGTTTTTGTTGTCCATGATCTTGTACATGCCCTCTCCGTTCGCCTCGGGTCGCTGCTCGATGATTGCATCCCAGTTGATCGAATCGGCGTAGCAGAGAGCAGTGTTCCGTCCCACGTACACGCGTCCTTTGCGCACATGCTTCAATGACGTCAGAGCCAATTCACGCAAGTTGTCGTTCGTCGAAA
>JAQGAX010000173.1:0-21622 GCA_034698105.1 Plectus exinocaudatus | reverse complement strand
AAGGAAGAAAAGATCTATGATCCTCTTTTTTTCGCCTGGGCTAGGGAATCAAATTATGGGCTATTTTAAACAATATAAGCCATCCCATATTTCAAATTTTTCGCCTCCGGCGAGGCCAGGGGCGCTTAAGCGCGCCCCTGAACCCCCAGCCGATTTGGCTCGTGCGCTTCGCGCACTCGCTGCGACGCTTTGCGTCACTTTTTTTCGCGCACCCCCGGTTCTCTCTCACGCCCCCCCAGTTGGTCGAGTCTGCGCACGCCACTGTCCGTAGTATACAACATAAGAGCAACATAGTAATAACGCAGGTCGAGAGGGGATTGGTGGCAACGAAAAAATGGTTCAATATACTGTAGCATTCCGATACTCAGAAGATCCATATCGACCATTTAGGGAATCCAACGCAATTTGAAATGGTTAAAATGTGCCGCCCCCCTGTTGTAACAGCAAGCGGCTATCATAAAGTCATGATTTTTATGACGCCACATACAGACGAAAATTATCCCCCTATTGATTGTGTGGCTGACGCTTACACTTTGAAAATTATCCTATTTAAGTATTAAAAGATGGTATTCAATTATTTTCAGGCTAATCAGCGCCGAAAACGAGTCAGGTTCATTCGTGAAGCAAAGTTGGCAGTTTCCGGATTTTTTTTATTCATTGGCATGGTGCTGTTATTTGTATATTTAATGAAAATTGTGATACTGCGTGGGAATGCCACCACAGACATTTTCTTTTTTCTGGCAACTGACCTGTTTGGCTGCATGCAACCTTACATTGTACTCATAATGAGCAAGGAAACGAGAACTCATTTTCTCAAACTGCCTCGATGCTGTTCTCCATGAATTTGTTGTTATCATGAAGTGGAAGTATATGTAGCAAAGCATGTAATCAGTAACTTCGAGGTATCTGACTCGATTCAAGCCGACAGCGCTGTGGCCGAGTGGTCTAAGAGCCTCGGCTCGCAATCACAAGGTCGGGGGTTCGACCCTCAGCAGCGTCGTCCCCTGTGTTAGGCCTGCGACAGCCGACCGAGGAGCACGTGTTGCATTACGAGGGTCGGAAAACCCGAAAAAAGCTGACCCCACGACAAAGTGGGAATAAACAGCTTAAGAAAGTTTTAACTCGATTCAGGCCGACAGCATATTGGTCAGGAGTTGCATCTCGCGATTGCGTTGCACGTGGAAAACTTAATCTATACTTTTCTATTCTTTGCCTTTGCACTATACGTGCGTACTGCAGTTTCTCTTTCATTTTTTTGATTGCTTTAATGTCTCAAGCTGCGCTTCCCATCGATATAGGTTCATACATTTATACAGCAAGTTAAAATTTAGAAATCCATCTCATGCAGATATTTGCAGATGCAGGTATCTCATGCATTTATCGAACCGATATAAATTTGCTGAGCATCATTGAAGCTATATATGAGCGTCACTATCACGAGTTTTATTGCATATTTTAATTCGCTTTTCGCTCAGTATTTGCCATATCATTAGCGGATGAGACTCTACTATCAAATGCGCGTTTAACTCATTTACACCGCATGAAAGATGAGCGAACAAAAATCAACAAGATCACCAAGCTCAATATTCACGTGATTTCTCGCTGCTAGTAATATTTTTGAATTATTTCCGAAATTTCCGGGTAGTTTCACGAATAAATTCAGAACCGATGTAGTCTTTCAGCAATGTCCTTCTTACAGTCTCACAGTGAAACACAGAGCAGAAATATAGGACCTTCACTTTACAGCTGTGAAAGCGATTCACAAGAAATATTTCATTGCAAAAGTTGCAATTTGCGTAAAGAATAAAACAAAAATTGAAAATTTGAATCTCACTGATAAGCTACACTCGTTAGAAAATGCTTTGAAATAGCTACGGTACTGATTGCTCATCAAAGTTTTGTAGAAGGACACCTTATACTCGCTATTGCAGGCACTGGTTGCGCAGCAAGAAGCGCAAGTCACGATGTCAATGCCGAAACCGTTTGACTGGCACGTCTCTTCACATTCAATCGTACATCGGCGAGCAACGCCTTTAAATGCCTTGTTTACTGTGGTGACCTCCGTCTGAAATTTTACATGCAGCATGTAGGGTTAGATTTTACCGGAGTTTCCCCGAATAAACCCACTTTGGTTAATCATTCTAGCTTCAATTTTTCGAACCTACTATTACTGCTATTACTTAATTACTATAACTACTACTTTTATTTACTTACAAAATAGGAATGCAAGTAGTCAAAATTGAGTAATAGTAAAGTAATAGAAAAAATTAGCAAGTAAAAGTAAATAACGGGGTGAGCTACTATACGAGCAAAACCCCGGTAGTCAGGCTGCCACGGCACCATTTTTAATCATGACGTCACATTTTTGGAGTTGTTCCCTGAGAAGCAAGAATGGAAAATTCCAAAAAGGGGGCAAATCTAAAAACCGGGGAATACCCCGCGTCTCCCCCTTAGCTACGCACCTGTGTTGCGTAGCCCCCTATCACGAAATTAATATGCGTAATTAAAACTTCTTACAATGCAAAAGACTTCTGCTGTGGAGCAGGGGGTAATAAAATCGGTTGACAGTTCGCTGTTCGCACATGCTTTCGTTGGTTTTTGATCGATTGGCCACGCTGAATACTCGCAGTCATAACAGGACAAAGCTAAAGCAAATTGTATGACAGTGGGAGAAAATAGAAAGCGAACAATGGTCAACATTGCAACCTGTGAGGAAGGAGTCGTGTAAGCTGATCTATAGCGGTATGCTTGGGCAATTTTATGATTCAGTGAGGCGGAAAGCAGTGAACGCGTCACCTTTGGTTGATAGCAGTGGCCTTGCAGTTAAGCTGTCGGTGGAGCTGTTAGGCCGGTCGATTCTGGATATGCGCCTGAATTATTTGCTTAACCACGTGGTAATCGATCGTGAAACTGAGACTAAGGTTGGCCTTAAATGGACAGCGCAATCAGTTCCTTTAGCCGAAATGCTGTCAAATGCGGCATTAACACTGCACTGCGAAATTGAAATGCGAAAAGCAATTCAATTAGTTCAGGTAGATTGACTGGTTGCTTGCTGCGCAAGAGGCGATAAATGCCGTCCGCTGTTTCTAAAGTCTTAAAACAAGGTCGCTAACTCCTTGATCAAAGTAAAAAAGGCGTCCTTGTGCTGGTTGGGCCAAAGGCACTAGAGCCATATGACCTGGTCCTTAACCCTCCACCTTCCGATCACCACCCAACTCCAGGTATAGGACCGTGCCGTGCCACTGGTATGCTACTGTGCTTGACTATTGACTTGACATGGCGCCCCTTTGTATTAGCGAGGTGCTTCTTGGTGCCCCTTTACTGTTCGTCGTTGTCCAGTGCCCCTGTGTTTCAGCACAGTTAGCACAACTGTTGGCATGACCCTGTCCAGGTACACAAATACCTTTAAGAGACAATTTTCCGGGTTGCAAGGGTTGCACTTCCAAAGTACTTTCTGGAAGATGCGTCAAGTTCAATGTTCTCCACCTACCAATCGGCGTTTCCTCACCGCTGATTACGCAGTCTATTCACTTTACGTTAGCTTCTTCTGTCAAACAACGTCGCGCACCAATGTTTAATTTTTCATCAACCAATCTACCAGTCATTGCCAATACCAGTTCCTTGTTTCGAGCTTTACTGATAAATCATAATGTCAACATTTACAGTAGGTAGATCATTTCAATAGAAAGCGCCAGCAAGTAGAACGTATTTTTACTGCCGAATGCTCATAAGACTGAGTCTGTCAAATAAATATCAACCGCAAAACGAAAGGAAGCTATGGTGATCGAAGGAAACCGATAATTTGGCAATCTACTGGGCAACGTTCAGACAGAAGCGGTCACCATGACTCGTGCGCTTAATATTGTAATGCTCTGCACGTCTTATGTTCTGGCAACTGTTCCAATTACGTTCGCGCGGTAGAATTTTACAGTAAGAAATTCATTTTGCGGTCCTGATTCATATATGTAACAGATTTCTAAAGTTGGAGGAGGATCCTTGAAAAAATTGCGTGCCGGGTTTTTCCGAAATAGACCCCGCTTCCAAATAAGAGGGGCCGTCCCTCTTATTTGAATTTATTTTCCGAATAATAAGGGACCCTTTTATTTGGTGCTCAATATCTGCCTAAAAACCATCATCTGTATTCGAATTTTATTTATTATATATATAAAGTAAACCTCTTTGTTCATATTTTAGGCGAACGAAAGGTATAGGCCATCGCAAGACTTGTTGTCATGCTTGATTGAATGTTGGTAGTTGATATTGACTTAAAATGCGGAATCATATCTTAAAAACACGTACCTCCGCATAAAAGTCATTTTCCTCTCTTTTGATACAGATTGCGTCATGAAAAATCTCTATTTTCCGAATAAGAGGGGCCCCCTCTTTTATGGAATAACCCGGTAATCAGGGTCAAAAACGAACATAATCAGAAAACATCCACCAATAGTTAAAGAGGCAAAATGAAGCGTCATAGGCAAGCTGAAACCGTAAGAACAGCCTGATCGTTGTCAAACAATTTTTATTGGTGCTCTAAAGCGTTTTATTGGATTTTGATGATGCCGAGCGTTTGATACAAACAACGGTATTTGCACTAATATTTTCCTACGTACTCTTTTGCCATGTTTCACTGGTTTTTTTGGAATTCCTTTGCCCGAAAAGTTTACTTTATTCTGGAAATGCAATACACAAATAAGTCTACATCTCCATGATATCAGCTCGAAAAATTCATCTACTTAAAATTATCATTGATGATAGTTTAAAGTTTAAATGTGGCAGTTGAAAGATATAGTAGACGTTCAATGGTTTGGGAGTGCAAAACCAATGGTTTTACTTCCGATGTTATGTATATTGCAGTAAGAACGGATGAACGGTTCACCGAGTGTCCAAATCGGTGCAAAACCAGATCCGAAGTGCGGATTGAACGCAAAGTGACATTTGCTTCCGGCATTGCTTGCCTGAAATTAACTATATCCAAGTTACAGGGTGGCGCAAAATATGACACCCTTGATAAGCATTTTTTTAAAGAGGCAGAGTCTGGGCCTGGGACTATTAGTTATGGGTACTATAGGGGTGTGGCTACCAGCAGGCAGAATTTTATCGAAATCGATGTGGGTGGTCCGCAAACTAAGAAAAGTGCATTTTTTCGGATCGATTTTGAGTCGCTTGTTCTCAGCAACCAGACCGCCGTTGCTCGGAACTTATGGATCAATCGAAAGAGCGCAAAAATGCGTCTCACAATTCACTCCTAACTTGCAAATCCATTATCTGTGAAGCATATAAGGACCTGACAGAAATGTACAAGATACTAAATAATAAATCAGCCATTCAAAGAAACTTTTTCTGCTTCCCAACCGAGCGCTCAAGAAGAGCCGACGATCACCAAGTGATGAAGGACAGATTTCGTTTGGACTGTAGAAAATATTCGTTCGCCAATCGCTACGTCAACGAGTGGAACAAGTTACCACCAGAGATCGTTAATGCGCAATCTATATCTACATTTAAACTCTTGCTAGATAAACATCTGTAACCGATTCTATGTTATCCTATGTTATCTCATGTTATCGTTGTGGTATCTTCGCGTACTTCATCATGCTACTACTGTCTTACTATTGTCTTCGTCATGCGCGCGCCAACTTACTATGTATCCATTACTGCCCACCTGGGGCTTCGGGCCCATAGGGCTGAATAAAATAAACAAACAAACAATATGGTGCGGCTTTAAAACTAAACTTTTTTAAAGCCATTTGAGTGCTCTTCAGGAAAATGCTTCTAAAATCTTTGCTAGTGGTCTATTGGAAGTGAATATTGGTCATCTGTGTAGCGCAGCTTCTTCGCTTTCAAATGAACATATGCTCAATGGATTTGGAGCCGTTTCACTTTTTCGCGTCAGGACCATGTAAAACAATAATTTGACACTTTCAATTAAATGTATCTTTATTTGCAATTTTTTGAAGCATGAAGATGCCTTTACCTTTGCTAAAGAGAAAGAAAAACTCATCAATCTTCTGCTTCAGCTTTCGGTTCTTTCTACAGGGTGGACCGAAAAAACTGTCACATTTTTCTTTTTGTAATTACTCCGCAGTGCGTGAACAAATTCAGGCCAATTTTTAACTAGGCATCCCCTAACATGCTGTATACATTCTATTAAAAAATCAGCAATATCGAATCGAATCACTTCTCAGTCCGCTATAATCGATCACGTGCGCGAATCTCAAAAACGGGTTTTCTGACTACACGTGTAAAACATCCGCGCATATCTCGGCGACAGTTGAACTACTAGGCCTGAAATTTTACGAAAGGCGTTTCGAAGGGTCAATAATTGTTTATTAAAATTAGGGTTGTAACGGGGTCGGGGTTTTTAAAAAGTCGGGGTCGGGGACGGGGTCAGGTTTGATGAGTCGGGGTCGGGGTTGGTCAGAGTCGGGGTTGATTTCAAAAGTCGGGGTCGGGGGCGGGGTCAGGGTTGGAAAGTCGGGGTTGATCGGGGTTTAGACTAAAACTGATTGAGATTGACCTACTATGTCCCTAACGCATACATGTAAGTGGGGGGAGGTTGGGGGAGGCTAGCCCCCAAATCCGGATCGGCCCAGCAATGAGAGAAGGGCCCCCTTCTCATTTTCGGCCTTCGGCCGAAAAAAACCTGAACCCCCCTCTACTTTCGCAAAAAAACCTGAACCCCTCCCCATCTTTCGCCACCTGTTACATGTATGCCCTAACGTAATTTTTTAATTGCGTGCTTTCATTTGCATATCTAGGTTGCAGAATTTTTTATAACAGTCAGTTGAAAAAATTGTGGGAGTGAATATTACGTGACACTACAGCTGAGTTTTCATAGCCAGTATATATAATTACTATTGCTAAGTAGCCGCTATGAAACACATGAGTGACAGACAATCATCACTGCCACAGGCCGTCACACTGTTCTTCATTCGTATGCTTATCTGCCGGGCTGCTTTATCAACACATTGTCTACCATAAATTTTTATGTGAAGTTGCAACACAAAAATGTCGGGGTCGGGGTTCACAGGAAAGTCGGGGTCGGGGACGGTAACGGGGTCGGGGTGGGTCGGGGTTACCCCGACCCCGTTACAACCCTAATTAAAATTATTCTGTTATCCATAACTTCATAAAAGCACAAATGATTTTATTGTTTATAACAGAAATAGCTAAAATGGCACACAAAATCTTTGCAAAATTTTTCTCAATTTTTCCGCCTTCGTGATCGGTTACAAGCCTCTGATAACCGCGAAATTGCGTCCTCTGATTATCATAGAATCCCTGAACAGATTCTGATCGAATTTCCTCCACGTCAGAAGCAGACGCCTCGTTCAGTGCCGCTAGAGTCAGGAAGGAACGAAAAAAAAGAATTTTCAGATTATTGCTACGAGTTTAGTGAATTAGGCCATGTCTCTTTCTTCAATATTCGGTCAAATCACATCAGGCAGAGTGGCGCATGCTTCGGTAACGTCGGACAAGCCACCGTGCAAGCGCGTACAACATGACCAGTGACAAATGCGAAGTTACGTTTACAAGATTTCTGCTCAAAAAACGTTTTTTGAGATTCGCGCACACGATCGATTATAATGGACTGAAAAGTGATCCGCTATTGCTGATTTTTTAACGGAAAGTAGGCAACATGTAAGGGTATGCATAGTTAAATAGTGGCCTGAATTTGTTTACTCGTTGCAGAGCTATAACGAAAAGAAAAGTGTGACAGTTTTTTCGGCCCACCTTGTACATGTCGGATTTATGACAACTGTGCCAAATCATTTGTTTGTTCAAATGACCCATGGGTTACTAACTGAAGTTTATTTAATTAAGGGTTCAAGTTATCATAGTATAGAAAAAATTTTGACCGAAAATTCCACTGTTGTATGGTACTGTATACCGTAAATCTGCAAAACAATTTGAATGCTGCTTACGCGGACAATGTAGTTAGTGTACTTCATATAGTACTTGGTGTTTCCTATTGTGATAATGATGTCTGCGGGTTTGGCGTCGCAGTTGATGTAGAACAATCTATCGTCCGTGTGGTAATCGGCGCCGACCTCTATCGACAAATGCCCGACCACAAACACAGGACCAAGTATATAAGACGTGCCTGTGTCGGTCATTGCATCGTAGATATCACTGTTAACGTACGAGCCGACCGAAATTCTAAATTTCCGTTATGTAAGCTAGTGGGATTTTTCAAATTCATGCGCATTGAAAATACATTAAATTACATAAAAATACATTAAATACATTAAATTTTTGAAATAAAATGTTCATTTTGATGAAAAAAGTGCTTCGCTTGTTGTACTCCATTTCAGAAATATTTACTAATGACATATTAATTTTAATTTTTGATTAAAATTTTTTAAGATTTCTTGCAGTGCTTTTGTGAGAAGACGAAATAACGAAGAGAAAATATTAGCGAAAGCAGACGCCAACATCCGTGCCCCTGATTTTGACACGGCGAACATACAACAATCGTCAGATGTACATTATTAAGGGAAAGCAAATAGTCTACAGATGGATTCTCATCGGTTCTCCGTAATTGGAAGAAGATTTTACGTATTGCCAAGTCACTTGGCTACAATCGATTAATGGTTACATTTCTGCCGATTTTATCGCGCTGCCGATATTTTTGGATGTAACAAAGAATTAATATGCTAACACACCCAGCCATACGAAACTGCCAATATAGTTCCGATGACAGCGGTTGATAAGCGATGACAGGGCCGCAGTTAACGCTATCCAAGGCGCCAAACGTGAAGACACCTCCGGGTACTCCAGATTGAAGTCCATTAGCCGTCAACCACACAGTAAAAATCGGGTCGTCGAGCAGACCCTGAAATGGTGCATCACATACGCAAAATGTATATATCATTTCGCGATTGGTCAGACAGGCACGAGCCAGCGACTGAGGGGGGGGGGGCTTGCATCAGATTTTCTGGGGGTAGCGCAGTACACTTTCCGGAGGCTGGGGTGTTTCATATAGTTGCGCTGGGGCAGAAATGAATACCTCCGTGGAATTGGGTATGACTGCTGAAATAGGGCCGTCTCAACATAAATACTAATATTTACTTAAAATTCAAGCGACAAAAGCCAAAACCGCGTCTGTTTCTCGCGTATTGTTTACATGGTAGTAACTCAAACGAACATGGTTAATACAAGATATTTGGAGAGTAACGATACGAATTGTTTTCTAAATTATTTTTTTCAACTTTTCGGCTAGTTCCTTAGTGATAATTCCTTGTGTGTTCACAAAATATCAGAAACTGAAACGGTTCAAGGAATTTTTTCCGCTCATTTTTGCTTTAGGACCTTGTATCTAGCTAAGATAACTAAATCTCAAAATTTTGAGAGTGCCAATCGAAAGAGCACTAAAAGTTGATCTAGGAACCCTATTGTCTTCCTTCACGACCGTCAAGTTACGATACGCCACAGCTGCAAGCATCAACTACCAAAAAATGATAAATAATCTAAAGTAACCAATTTCGTCCGAGTGGTGCAACGCAAGAAATACGTATTTCGCGGAACCCTCTTGGCAAATATGTTACAATTACTACAACTTTGTTTTGGCAAAGATTCAGTCAAATCGGGACTTCAAATTTTTCTAAGTGTCCCGTCATCCTCAATCCTTATGTGCAACGCCTCTTAAAGGGACCCTGAAGTGAAAAAAAACTTTGCGGCTATTTACTAATTCAAGTATGGGTATTTCTGAAATCGACTTTATTCTCGCCAATTCGGCTTAGTTCAGCTTCAAATCGCGCTTAAAGTTCGTTTTCGCGCGCGAGTGCATAGCATTGAAGGGTTATTGTGGCTCTTGCGAGGACTCAAATAGCGCAAAGCGTGACGTTCGACCGCATACTGTACCAGATTCCGATAGCACGCACCCCTGATCGTCGAGGTAAAATAAGCAGTGTAGAAACTCCTCCTACTAACCTCGACGATCAGGTGTGCGTGCTATCGTAATCTGGTACAGTATGCGGTCGAAAGTCACGCTTTGTGCTATGAGGTCATCGCGCGAATCAACGCGACCTGGCTCAAGTGGAGATCGACGACCAGCGTCCTCTGCGACAAGAAGATCAATGACAGGCTGAAGTTGAAGATATATCAAACAGTCATTCGACTGGTTGCCATCTATGGCACTGAATGCTGGCCCATGACAAAAGACGCGGAACGCTGGCTCAGTGTCATGGAGATGAATATGCTTTGATGGATATCTGGCGTCACTCGACTCAACCATTTCAGAAATGATGACATCCGAAATCGATACAGAATCGCGCCAATTGATGAGAAGCTTTGCGAGAGCCAACTACGTAGGTTCGCCCACGTCCTCTAGACCGACGATGGCACGGTCACGAAAACAGGTTTCAATCTGGAGGTGCCAGGGAAGCGGCCGAAAGGCAGACTGAAGCAGAGATGGGCCAACACGCTGCACAACGACCTGAAGATCACCAGCCTCCACCCCAAAAAAGTGAACAACATGCAAGAACATGCAACTATTGGCGACAACATGCAAGAAGAGCAGACCCTGCCATCATGCGGGACAAACGCTGAAGAAAAAGAAGAAGAGAAGATATAACCTAGCAGAAATGAGTCTCATTGAAGCAAATTGCCTGCGGAGCTCAGCATACAGTCTGCGAGATGCAAGAAAGAAGGAATGCTGACAATTTTTACGCGCCAAAACAACGAAAATTAATTTACCATAAACGAAATCACATTCAAAAAATGTAATCACAAACGAAAATTACATTAAATGAGCAAATAGGTGGTAGGGTTTGGATCTCGCAATACCCTATACTGCTCACCGCAGGCAATTCGCTTTGATGAGACTCATTTCTGTTGTGCCATATCTTGACAAGGTCACTACCAAATTCAATAAAAATGATCTGGACACAATTTAAGATAAATTTTAGCTCAGTTGGTGCATTTCTGGCAAAATTATTTAATAAATGAATCGCATCATTATTTTCCACTAACCCTAAAATGAAGCTCTCTATTCAGTCGACCATATCTGGACGAAAACGAAAAGTAATAATGGTTCAATGATGTCTTTAGTAAGCCCTGATAATCCTTTCTAGGTAGATATATCAGCCCTTATCACCGTTAGGGTTTTATTTGCCTTCCCTGATGCACAAAACATGAATTATTGCTTGCTAGATGTTTTGCGTGCCAGGGAAAGCTTCCAGGAATCATGAAGAAGCATATAGAGGGCCTTTAAACCACATTTTAAGCACATTTTAAGGACATGCCTGATTGATGGCGTTCATCAGCGGCGGAAGCACATCGTCTATGGCCAAGCTCTGGAATGCCAGACCGAAAACACCGTCGATTGCCTGGAGGCTAAAGCCATTCACATCAGTAGCTCGGCCAAAGGTTGACTTTGGCACGCAAAGCTGCGATGAGCCAATGCCTCCGATCTAAATTTCTTAAATATATTCGAAAACTTCACATAATTGGTAGGCTCGTTCGCTTGAGTTCATGTTGCGATTCTACTAATAAATCTCCCTATTTTTTTCTCGGTTATCTTCTTTTCGGTGTCTTATTGCCATCATTGTACCATTCTGCATGCATTGTGTGACAAAAGTGACAGATTGACTCGACTCTGAATCGTGCATGCGTCCAGAATCGAAGCAAACTGTCATTTCTATCACATAAGGCATAAAACGGATAATGGCAACTAATTATGTACCGTATTCTGGGGTATAATAACACACGCAGAAATTGTTAAGTTCCAGACGTTTTTTTGTTGCTGAATAACTTTTTTCCTATTGTCCTATTGTACAAATTATCATGAAACTTTAGACTAGTAACGTGCAAGTCTTGGATTTTTTATTAAACAGAATGATGCAGTTGTTATAAATATATGCTCCTTTCAAATAAATGCTCGTTTTTGAGGTTAATTACAGAATGTTCCACATATCTATAACATATTTTGAATTGGTGCCATTTTTAACCACGCAACCGATTACTCTGAATTTTTAGGAACAGGTAGCATCTTATAGGAGATCTTATTCCCACAAGTTTCAACTAATTTGGCTCATTCGTTCTCTTGAACGGTACGGTTTTCTCAAAGCGCTTATTTCTACAGGTTTCACATAAAGTTGGCTAAATTTGTGCCATAGTTCAATAATTCATCTGAATCACCTATGCCACTTTACGCATGCTTTTCCAGTCAGACCATCATTTTTGGATCACTATTGAGATGTCAAACAAAATACTTTAAGGCATACATGTAAGAGGTGTCGGAAGTTAGGAGGGTTCAGGTTTTTTTTGGCCTTCGGCCGAAAATGAGAAGGGCTTCTCTCTTTATTGGTCGTTCCGGGTGAGGGGGGTAACCCAGGGGGGTCGGACCCCTGGTTACAGGTATGCCCCCCTGTGTTACTAATTCTGCGTGTGCTATTACTCCATAGCATACTGTAGTTTACTAAACAATGAACTTTGCTATACTGGTGATCTTTCGAGAAGACACCCGAACGCAAACAAGTGGTGCCAGATATGAGCACGAGGTGTGTGGGGTATACCTCGACACAATTCTCCTAATAGGGTAAAAAATAAAGTGGAAAAATCGATTTTTGGCCAATAACTTTTCCATTTATGCGACTTTCGCGCCAAACTAGGTATAATTCGATAGTTTTTGGAGAACACTATTGAATCATATTAGTTTCGGTCATAAAGAAAGGTTTGGTAGGACGGCGCTAAGGTTTAAAAATATTTTGATGTCTTTTTTATAAAAAGTGTACAAACTCTTAGGAAGCGGATACTGTCTTAAAAATTCGTCTAGAATATCTTTAGCACTCGCTATACTTGTGATTAAAATTTCAAGACTGTTTCTTATCGTTTTCATCTATTTATTTATCGAAGAATCGATCGGTAGTATTTTCTCGATAAAATTTGGTGTGGAGTGCGAGGTAGAGACCGGTAAATTTTTGAAAAATTATGTTATGAATGGTGAAAATCTGTGCATTATCCAGCAATCAGTGGGGAGGAAACCCATCCAAGGACGGACGCTGCGGAAGCAAAAGGAGAGAGCAGTTTATTGAAATACCAAAACGCACGTACACAGAACGTATCATTTGCCCAGAAGACCCTTGCGCTTGATCCATCACCGTATGGAATCGACCAACTTTTGTTGTTCGGCCCAGGCGCATATGTAGAAGACTTGGCTAGATTATATGTGTTTTTTCCCCAGCATTTGTATAATGGAACTATAGTAGCTGAAAATATTTACACCTGTTGCGTTGGGTTGTGAAAGCGGATTATGCCTAACATGCTCACTAGCGCTGTAACGGGGTTGGGGTTAGCCGCGGGACCCCGACCCAGACCCCAACTCCGAATCACGGACGGCATTTATTTAGTGCACGCAGAACACTGAATATAGCGGTTATGACTGACAACCTGTCATGCCGTCGTGCTCCATACAACCCTAAGGTCGCCTATTTGCACAAGGGCCTTTAAAGCGGAATAAGCTCAGTGGCTTCGCGACACTCCACCGAAATACACGCCGTCAGGATATCGGAAGAGACCGTCATACCAGGAGATCATCGACATGGTGTCTCTGGCCACCGATGCCATTCAGCCGACGACGATCGCGCGCGCGTTCGAGGCGTGTGAAATCGCTGACAACGGTCAGGAAGTTCTGATGGTCTTGCTGAACGAGCGTCTGCGGGACGCACTGTCCTGTGAGGACGGTTCTCAAGGACTGTTTGAAGAAGCGCCTGAAGCTGATGACGATGAGGGCGCGGGGGCGGACAGCGGTGATGAAATTCTGGAGGAAAGGGAATTGGACGATGAGCCGTCGGACGATTTCTCTGATGATGAGTACGAGTATTAATTAGTGTCTAGTACCGAAATAGTTGGTTGATTGCGCTAAAAATACTGTTGATTTCAAATGTCGATGTACTGTATGCTGGTCTTGATTTCTTTGGATCTCGAGGTTACATTGCAAATAATGTCATTTGCAAGTCTGGGTGCTGTTTGCTTGGCTTCTGATTCTCTCAAGAATGTTGAAATTAAACAAAAATGAACACTTTGTGTGATTTTATCGTCAATTAATGCGATTTGGGGACTTTCCGAAAAAGCCCCCAAGGGGGGGCCTATTTGGATGCGAATTGGATTCCGCCAAAGTGCCAAAACAAAATACGCCCCGATGGGGGCCTACTCGGAAAAACCCGGTACCACTGCTCAGTGGTGTCCTTTTTTGTTTGCCGTGTGCCCCCGCCTGACTTACGGCATGAGACGTCGGGCACCCAGAGGTTAGAGCTGCCTGTATCGAATTGTACCAGGAACTGTTGTTGTGGCTGGGTGCCGAGTGTGATATAACCGGCGTAATACATATCGTAATAATCATTGACCGGCTCTGACACAGCTGATTTGCCACTGGATGCTCGCAAAAAATCCTAAATTGCAATTTATCAATTTATTTTTTAATTTTATCAGTGCTACACCATAGTGGAGGACATGAGGAAATGTTCTTGGCCCATAACTTCCTAGTATTTATGTAGTCACGGGCTCTGCATGGCAATACAAAGGAGCCCCTTGGGCCTCAATATTTGTCCTCGTCCGGTCCTCAGGCTCCTGAGACTAGAGGTGTAACAGTTCCGGTTCCGGAACTGTATCGTGGGAACCGGAACCGGAACCATTAAAATGGTGTAAATCTGGAATTGTAGTTGCATGAACGAAAATTTCTTGCTTCTGGTCGATTTCAATTGCTTTCGAATTAGTGCATTTGATAGTCTCAACTTTTCACGCTACGAGCGATCCTTAGACGAAAAATTGAATATTCTCTGATCTGACTATTTTTGATTGCAGATTGTAGAGCTTAAGCTGCGCTTTCAGAAAAGTGCTTATTTGTCATAATTGGACACTTTTAAGGGGTACTACAAAGGTTTGTTCGACAAGGTGTCCCATTTTAAAATTTTCAATTTTTTTGCGACCCATGCCCTGTATGACATTTTTTCATCAGAAATCAAATACCTTCTCTTTTTTCGGCAAGGACTGCTTCATCGTAAATGAAGCTAAATTGCACATCGTATTTAAAATTTAATGAAAGTAACGAAATTTTCCAAGTTATGACATATTCTTCAAAATGTACTATTTACAGGGTGGCCCAATAAAACGTGCCGTTTACTAAAAACAATTTTCTGCAGCATTTACGTTTAGCTATATTCAGTAACTTTTTATTAAACGGAACATAACAGCAATTATCAAAAAATCATTTTACATCATTTTGCTTTAAATATTCCCCCTTTGGAGTGGATATACAGAAGAGGCTAGAGCTTCAATCTCTTGGGGAAGTTGGGAATCATTTTTAAAAACGGCACGTTTTTTGGACCACCCTGTATTTTAAGTTGTATGTTGTTACTTTTTTGTAATCCAAACTCAAACCTGGGCTCGGATCGGTGGCTAGGGGAGTATCCACCGCTGGTCCGATGTTATCTTGTGTCAACCAAAAAGTGTTCCCAAAATATTTTTCACTCCGCGGTCCCTGGTATCTATCTGAATTGGGAACTTTTGTGCAGCGAAAGCCTACATTCCTACTTTATAGTTCTCTTTGTGTCATTTTCAGGTACAAAATTTTACCTTATATCTCTGATACTCCGGCCATGTGCCATTGGCGATCACATTGCGTTTCTTAGGTTGTATTCTGGTCGTTTCGATCTGAAAGACTCCAGCGAGGGCGACGCCCAACATGGCAGCGAACACCACAACATCCTGCATGGTTATCAGCTGCACTGTTTGATACAGGTGTACTGATGCTCTACTACTCGTCTGACCGTATTATACGGAACAGAGTAATGTCTACTTTGCTTATCTTTGCTGAAAATTTGAGTCGCAAGTTTGATCAAGTATGCTCGTCGGACTGGGAACGGAAGCGTGGGAGCACAAACGGATGTAAGCATTGGGTATAGCGGCGGTACTAGATCCGACCGGAAGCGTGACGATCAAGTGGGGGACTTTTTCAAAAAGAGGTAAGGGGGTGCCTCACCTTTTCGTGGGGGCCAAAAATCAGGGTGGGGTGACAGCCGCCATGTACCACCATTATGATTGGATATGTCATATCAAAAGAATTGGTAGAATTTGAGTGTGGAGTTCAGCAGTAGGTATGCATTGAAAAAAATTAACTTAATATTGTGGACTAGGTTAGTAGTAGTCCTGTTTGATCATACTTCTACTCGTCAGTTGATGATATTCTTTAGCCAGGGCAGATCTAAAGGGACAATGGTGCGTTGTCTCCCCATCACTACGATATCGCTCCTCCCCAGCAATAATCCAGGTAAGGTTAGCAATTATCCAAACCCCATGATCCAGCCACCCAATCCAAACCGAGGTACATCAACCCCAGGTACATAAATACCTTTTAGAGACCATGTTCGGGATTGCATGGGTTGCACTTCCAAGGTACTTTCTGGAAGTTGCGTAATGTTCAATGTTCTCCACCCACCAACTGGCGTTTCCTCACCACTGATTACGCAGTCTATTCATTTTAAGTTAGCTTCTTCTATCAACAAACATCGTGCACCAATGTTCAATTTTTCGTCAACCAACGCACCTGTCATTGCCATTACCAGTTCCTTGTTTCGAGCTTTACCGATGACTCATACTGTCAACATTTAGGTAGATCATTTCAATAGAAAGCGCAAACATGTGGAACGTGTTTTACTGCTGGCTGAAGATGCTCATAGCACACAGTTTGTCAAATAAATACCAACCGCAAAGGGAAGGGAAGCTGTGCCAATCGAACGTAACTGATAATTCATCTAATTATTTCATAACTACAGGATAACTGTAGGATAACTACAGGATAATTCGTAACTACAGGATAACTGTCGGAGACTAGCGGTCGCCATGACTCGTGCTCGTAATAATGTATTTCTCTGCACATCTTACTTTCTGACAACTGTTCCAGTCATGTTCGCACAGACTACAGTAGAAAATTCATTTTGTATCCCTGAATCAGTTTTGATATTTCAGCCACAGCCAGAGATTCAATACTGTCTGCAGTACGCGGCTTGTTTGACAGCATTGCAAGCAAAGGCAACGGCGTGTTTGCAATCGGCAAACCAAACCGTGCCGATGAAAGCGTCGAACAACAGCTGTGGCAACTGCCAGGCTCAGCTGGAACAACTGGTACTGCAAGGGAACCAGCTCGAGCTGCAGCGACTGCAAGAACACATCAGCTGCATCAAGAGACGTAACACGAATCCACCAACAAACTTCAACGTACAGCAGGCAAAGGCGTGCGCCGCTAACATGTCCATGTTCGTGCCAGAGCAGCCTTCCTATGCTGCGCAAGAATACAAGAGACCAGCAGTTGACCTTAATGACGAATGCAACCAATCGAAAGCGTGCTGCACGACTCATCCACAGTTAGTTTTTTGTTTTCTGGAAGGGTTGGTGAATAATCCTGCAACTGGAGTGAAGTTTGCGGAGCCTCCTCCAAAGCAGCAGACGAAAAGCGCACAAATGTTCAAAAATATTGTAAAAGTACGAAAAAATATTTAGGCATGAGAAAAATCGATCGATTTCCAAAAATGGTATTGAGACGCCCAACTTTAGAGCTCCACAGCATAACACCTTTGTTAATTTAAATGCAATTTTTGATAAATTCATGAATAATGGTGATGCAATGATGTAAAAATGCATTATAGGATCTTGTTTGCGACGATTCCGTTTCATTCAAGACTTTAGAACGTTTTCCTACCGTGTATGGTTGATGTTGATTGATTTAGGGTCACAGGAAGGAGCCGATGTATAATGTAGTGCAAAACAGACGTTACATAAGTACAGTATACCTTATGCTATGGCTAAAAATAGCGTTTCAGCTGTGTTTATGAATACGAACTATCAAACACCCACGACAGCATCAAGGCGGGTCGACTCGCTGTGCTCGAAAAGAAATATTCATGCGATTTGGAGAAAAGTCAAAACAAGAAGGGGTAATACGTCATCTGTTAACAAGATTGCCACTAGATTGTAGTTGCTCGCGATTACTGTATGCTTGAACAATGCACGTCGCGAAATTATTCTTCTACATAAATTTCGCTACTTCGTTAATCTTCGAGGTCCACAGTGTACTGCATTTCAATGAGTCTCCGTCACAGTGCAAATTTAATGTGTTTTCTGACCCTCATCTCCTATAGGAGCGTTGATAAATGACATCATTCTTCGGGAGGGAAGGGTGTCTGACACAGCCTGTGACGAAGGTATTACGCTATGATATCATAGCCAGGATGATTAAGCATTCAGGGAGGCGGTCAGAGGTGGGCACTGGGGAATTGATCCCTAATAGTTGGTTCATGAGCGGTAAGATCACTTCTGAGTCGTCCGATAAATGGTTGTCGATGAATGGAAGCGGAGAGGGAGCAAAATGATTGACACTTCCTGTTAAAGCAGATAAGATCTTTCCTGTGAAAGAATCACTACTTTTGTGAAATGAGCCCCCATGTGAAATAAAGATTTTCAGTGTCACTCTATTACTGCTCACGAATTTGATTTATTGAGTAAATTTATTTCAAGAAGACGTAACACGTGATCAACCTTCAATTTTGATTATTCAGTCTGTCCACTTACCAATAAAAGTCGTGCGTCATTGTTACACGTTTTCCACCCACACTGTCAATTCGCACCAACTGTGGAACGCAACTCGCACCTGACAATTGGGCAATGCGCATTCGTCAGAGACTAGCGAGCGCCATGATTTCAGCGCTCCGTTTTGTGCTACTCTGCACATTCTCTTATTTGGTGAATGCTCCAGTCGCGTCCTCGCAAACGATGCCCTCACAAGTAAGCCTATGTTTTCTTATAAATCTTATATAAATTATAAATTAAATTAGATTCTTATTCTTTATTCTTATTATTCTAATTGGATTATTTATTACATATTATTCTTTTATAAAAATAAATCTATTGAATCAGTTTTCGATATTTTCAGCCACAGCCCGAGATTCAGTATTGTGAGCAGTACGCGGCCTGTTTGACGTCATTGCAAACAAAAGTAACGGCATGTTTGCAGTCGGCAAATGAAACCATACCTGTAAAGGCGCCCAAAAAGCCTGCAGCCATCTGTCGAGCCGAACAAGAACAACTGGTACTGCTAGGAAATCAACTCGAGTTACAAAGACTGCGATAATACATCAGCTGCATCACGAGACGGAACACGAATCCGCCAATTATGTTCAATGTAAAGAAAGCAAACATCTGTGCGAACCTTGCGTCACCTGTTCCAGAGCAGCCATTCTATGCCGCACAAGAATGCATGAAACCAGCGGTCGATCTGAATAAGGAATGCGTACAATCTAAGGCTTGCTGTACGGCGCATGAATAGTTCGTTTTTCTTGTTTATTTTGCATCAGAGGGTTTATACCTGTAACCAGGGGGGTCCAGGGGGTCACCCCACCCCCAGCCTGGGGTCCGACCCCTCTGGGACCCCCCTGGCCTTGATACGATAGGATGGTGCTTGATACGATTCGTTTTGTTTAAGACTCTAGAACTTAAAACGACTACAAAGGACTGATAATGTTTGATTTTACCGTCAGGGTGAGAAGATATTTGAAATTTAGTGCAGAGAAAACTTTACGTTTGTACATTTTGCTATGGCGAAATTACAAGTACATATTCCGTTTCAGCTGTGTTTATGAATATGAATTATCAGATACCCACGACAAGATCAAGGCGGGTCGACTCGCTGTGCTCGAAAAGCGATATTCGTGCAATTTAGATAAAAGTCAAAGCAAGATGGGATAAATCGGCTTCTACTGTATTAAAAGTGATTCTATTTGCGTACTATCACTGAATATTTGAACAATACCTACGCGAAATAATTCGCTTACATTAATTTTCGCTATTTCTTTATTCGTCGAGGTTCACGGTAAACTACATTTCAGCGACCTAGAGTTACGCAATTTATAGATGTTTTCTGACTCCCATCTCCTACAGAGCGCTCATTGCGTCACGCTCTGTGGATAAGAGTGTTTGAGACGACTAGTAATGGAAGTAAGACGCTATGATATCATAGCCACGATTAAGCATTCAGGGAGGGGGTCACAGGTGGGCACAAGGGGAATTATTCCCTAGTAGTTGGTCCTTGGAACAGAAAACGAAAATAGGATAACGTAAGCATCTATGCGCTTTGCACGTACATGATCACCGTTTGAAAACAGAGCTCAAAATAGCATGGGAGTGCATTAGAAATGCTGAAACATGCACTGTGTTCTGTGGTGGTCCTGATTACCGATTTTACGAAAGGCGTATTCATGTATTACGTAGCACAAATTTTAAGCCTGTCTTGGACACTCTCCCCCCATTACGCGTACGTAACACAGATATCGGTCTTTTTGTCATCTCCTTCCTGTGGTTAAGCATAGGAATGACATCATAGCGGAACGCACGTGTAACACACCATCTCGAACCTCCACCGATCCCTTCGCATTACGTTATATATGAACAACCCAAAAGAGCTCAAAGTCGTCAGCAGGGTCTATCAGCAGTACCGCCTCATGCGTTTTAAGCCTCGATGGTCCAATATGATAGGAATTTTGTTGACATGAGCTCAACATTATTCTGTTCGCAGGCGTCAGCTGGCAGCCGTACCAGTTTTACTTGGAGTGGAATGCATTATAAAATGTACAGTAGGAAGCTTAAATACTTCGTTTATTTAATTTATCGACTAATTTATTTCGTTGATATTCGCTTTCAAATATATTCAGCGATCGGGTGGTTAAAGCAACATAATTTAGCTAATAATCGCAAAAGTGATCATTTTTAGCAGGAAGGATCTTGTCTGCTTTGACAGGAAGTGTTGATCATTTTTAGGACCTTTTCTGCTTTAACAAGAAGGATCTTGTCTGCTTTAAGAGGAAGTATTGATGTTAGCTCGCGCTTCCGTTACCAGGGAAATGGTGAGCGTGATAGTCGTCCGATAAATGGTTGCGTGTCCTGCTAGGGGGAGCGCGAGCAACAATGATCAACACTTCCTGTTAAAGTAGATAAAATCTTTCCTATAAAAATGATCACTTTTGCTTATTGAATTGTATTGAGTGAACTTACTTCAAGAAGACGTAACACTTGCTAGCAATTCGAGCCAGCTGTGGAAGACAACTCGCACCTGTCAATTGGACATTGTGCATTCGTCAGAAACTTGCTTAAAATTGTCATTCGCCATGATTTCAGCGCTCCGTTTTGTGCTACTCTGCACATTCTCTTATTTGGTTAATGCTCAAGTCGCGTCCTCGCAAGCGATTCCCTCACAAGTAAGCCTATGTTATCTTATAAATCTTATATAAATTATAAATCAAATTGGATTCTTATTCTTTATTCTTATTATTCTCATTATATTACATATTATTGTTTTTTTATAGAAGGAAATCTGTAGAATCAGTTTTCGATATTTTCAGCCACAGCCCGAGATTCAGTACTGTCAGCAGTACGCGGCCTGCTTGACATCATTTAAAGCAAAAGTAACGGCCTGCTTGCAATCGGCAAATGAAACCGTACCAATAGAGGCGCCCAAAAACAGTGCAGCCATCTGTCGGGCCCAACGAGATCAACTGATACTGCAAGGGAATCAGCTCGAGCTGCAGCGACTGCAAGAACACATCAGCTGCATCACGAGACGTAACACGAATCCACC
>JAQGAX010000172.1:0-21667 GCA_034698105.1 Plectus exinocaudatus | reverse complement strand
TAAGCCGCTTGGCAGTAATGTGAAATGTTAATAGCGCACAGCATAGCCACTTAATATTCATTATTCATGTTGTTGTCAACAAAATCTCGATTGAAATATCAGCGCGCTATCGTGCTACTTAGTATGAAAATTTTCGGACATGCCGACAATGAAGCCGACAATTCAACAGGGGGTGTTCCACGAAAGCAAAACAAAAACAAAACAAAAACAGAAGTGTAAAACGTTTCCACGAAATCAAAAATAAAAAGGAAAACAAAAGCAAAACTAGTGTAAAACCCAATCGGCTAATATCTCTGTAACTAGATTTGGTTGATTTGGACAGGACTCGGTTTTGGACCAATTGTAGCTTCGGGTCAGGTATACTTCAGGATGCATTTCCGGGCACGCATCAAGGTTCACCAGTCCTAATTTTTTTGCAGGTTACACAATTTTTTACCCCATTGCAATCGTACTAATAACTAATTTTCAGTTAACTAATTAACTAATAACTAATTTTCATTTAATAACTAAAAGCATTTGCTTAGGAATTCTTTAGTTTTAGCAATCATATTATAGTATTACTAACTAAAATCGCACAGCGCGATCTTCTCGGACATGGCTTTGTTTCGCATTGCTTTTTTGTGCAGCATTTCAGTATCGTTGTGTGCGCTTGGCCTTTCAGGTTTTGTGCTTTGCATGCGAGTAACCTTTCTGAGTAATGTATTCCACGTTACCGCTTAGTAATGGCTTTCTTTACGCCTGACGAGTTAGCGTTTGCGTTCGTTTTGTGCTAACCCTATGAGAAACGGTTGGGTTTTCAGTTGCTGTTTATGAGAGTAAAAGTTATGATTGCTTTGGAACATTCATATATGAAGATCACTACAGTACTCCTGAGAGACTGCAGTGTGTGTACTCAGGAATGTGTACAATTTTTATCGCGTAGGAAGAGCAAGAAGGGTACAGTGGGCACTCCTCCATAATCCTAATTTTTATTCTATTGTAATATGGGATAATACAACTCGTTTTGGTTCAGAATTATTGTTTCCACAGTCGCCCCAGACTGTGCAAGGGTGCCCACTGTGCCCATCTTGCTCTTCCTTGGCGATGAAAAATTGTGCATCGCGATGAAAAGTACGGCGATGAATTGAACGCGGCGATGAAATAAACCTCGATGAAATGTACCGCGATGAAATGGACCGCGATGACACCCCCGCGATGAAATGTCCTACAATCCATCAATCATCGTACAGTAAGTGAACAACATTCCGCGAGTGACCAACAGAATGAACAATGAATAATGTATGATCAATATTGTATTTTGAAGAACAAAATATGATCAACGAAAATGTGAGAGTACTGGTTCGGTTCTAGTTGTTACGTGCCATATCAGAGTTCTAAGTAAAATGATCTGCTGATCATATGCGTAATCAGACATTTATTTCCGCAAAATCCTTATAAAAGCTCAGCACAGAAACGTTCTGGCATCAATAGCTCATCCAAAGTCCAATATCATTCCCACAAACAACAAACGCCAGAAGAATGAAGCAGAGTCTCATAATCTTCTTTTTGATTTTTGTCCTGACCACGCTTACGAAGACAATTCTCAGAACAATGGAATGGGTCAATCAACATCCTGATAATCGTGAAGAAAATTCTCAGAGCAACGGAATGGGTCAACGTCCCGATGATCGTGAAGAAAATTCTCGTAACGATTGGATGGGTCAAAGCTCTGATGATCACCCTCAAAACAACATAATGGACCATCATAGCTCAGAAGAGTACCACAACAATGGCGATGATGATGATAGCTGCCGTGTAGCATTTTTTGCCATCTTCGCCAACCTGTCTGCTGCAGACAATGCCACGCTCCAGGCATGCAAAAGCTCATTCAGCTTCACCTGCTTCAAGACACGGCTGAACGCGAAGGTCAGCGCAATGTCCGACGGCAACATCAAAAATGAAATACTTGCTTGCATTGCCAGCATCACACCACCAGCCACAGTTGTCGGCATTTTCGCAAATCTCACCGATGCTGTGCCGAGAGGTATGCTATCCCCCCACGCATACATCTGACTTCATCCAATACGGCGAAATTAACCACCATCTGTCTGCAGACAGCAGAGATTTCTATGGCAACCAGTCTCGCAGCGCCGGGGCTTTGGTGATAAAGAAATAATAATCGTTATCATAAAAATGGACAAAAGTTTTGCCTTTGGCAATACTGACAATATTAAACTGCCCCTGTTTTCGATTCTTAGCGGGCGCCTATTGCATGCTTTGCATCTGGAAGACAATAAAGGTAGTTTATTATACGTAGTTCGCTGAAAATCAGTGCGAAACAATATACCAAAATGATAAAGTATCAGTAAAATTTGATCAGTTATGGAATTTTCTAAGTTTTATCTCGGATAATACAGGATTTATCCAACCAGGGATATCAATATTATGTGCCATATGGTTGACAGAAAATCCATGACCACCCATTCCCCGCGATGCATAGTAGTTGCCATTCGGGAAAAATATCGAACAATGATCGTGCCACCATGCTCTGTAATTTTCTATTAAGATTAAGATGGGTACTATTAAGGACAAGATGAGCAATTTTGACCGTTTCTTGCCAACACGCAACTAAAATGGATAAATCCTATTATCAATTTTCAAAGCAGGATTGTTAAATTTAAAATATGGTATTAGTTAAAAACACTACAGGGACCAGGGCCATCCCATTGTAGCAGCTAACTGGACAATATAGTCCAAAGGAGCTGTGGGAACGCCCGTACAAAAGGGAGGCACCGAAGGCACCCCAGCAGTGAAAATAGGGATGACTGACGTGGGGACCTTATTAGCCGGGGCGTCGCCACCCCATGGTGACAGCCCCAACAGCAGTCCATTTCATTCATAATCATTTACAAATTTCAGCTCGAAGGCTTAGTGTTTGAATAATTAATTCTCGTTGTAACACTGATACCATAATAAATGCAACTTACCCCCACTCCTGGTAAGCTGCGCAATTAATTTCAGTCATCTCTGGTTGGTTGTTAACATCAACTGTTGTGAAGTAACGGTTATTGTTTTCTGTGTAGAGTGGATCAAAAGATTTGCCACTTATTGTTCCAGAAAGTAAAGGAGAGATATGTAGTCGATATTTGTTGGCCTCATTTTCAACCTGAACAATGATGCTGCTCATAGTGATGACGAATTGAATACTGTGTAATCGCAACTGTTATAATTACAATACAGTACACCTACTTTCCTCAATTGTAATTACAACAGTGGTGCTTAGAACAGTTTTATTAAATAGGCTGCAGATGATTATGATATGAAAAGGCGCGGGGACTAAGACTAGTCCTAAACATATTTGGAAAATCAACAATATGTCTGGCCAGCCTGAATCAGAACGTCTGGATAACTGTTGAAGGTGTCGCGAACGAAGGCAGTTAGCGTTTCTGTTTTAATGAGTTTACGTGCAGAGAAAATACAAAGTGAAAAGCTTTTTTCAAGGCGATAACCCAAACCGGAACACAAAAGAGCAGCGTGTCTCACACTGAATGATCCCCACTCGCCGAAATAGTGAACATCTGGACCGGATTGCGAATCGCAGTAATACGGGCCAATCACATCGGTACATCGATTTCCGATCAGATCAATTCGTAGAGTAACATCAGCGTCTTTGGTGCTCAAAGCGTGAATGCGGTCGAGACCGAGCCAGTAATTTTGGCCCAGGCCGTTATTGAATCCATTCTTGTAATCCGCCCAGGGACGGTTCCAGAAAACTGTGGAATTGTCAATTCGTCTGTAATTCATGTTGAAGTTCTCGCAATGCGATGAAATAAAGTGCAGTTTTAATGGAATTATTTTGGATGTCTTGGCTAAGTATAGTTTTCGTCTCAAATTTACGATCAATTGCGAAGAACTACTGCGAAATTGAAATCATTAATCTGACAATTGATGGCTGTAAGATTCAAAAAATATCACCATCGATTTGGGACGATTACTAAATCAGTTTGTCTTATTCGTCTGTCTCATGTCCACTATCTACTTACGTCCACCATTGTCTCTCTTTCGCCTCAATCATCGTTCAGCCATAAATGTATCAATTTTTACCGCTGAAATACCGTCCAACCGCCTCCATTAGTGTCCATATCGCACCGAACATCAAATGAATCGATACCAGGCGGATAGATTCGATACGTCCCTGAAGTAGAATTCCCATTGTTGAAATGCCAATCGTAACAGTCAGTTGGTGTTGATGTCGGCTGCATGGTATATTTGCAAATGAAATAATTTTTCGTTTCGCATGGCTCTGTCCGCCACCGACCACTGGAGCGCGCTAGTGTTGAGACGCATGCATACAAAAGATTCGGCTGCCCTGCAAAATTTTTAAACTTTAGAAAACACTGTCACCTTTGCATTCATTTGCAGTCAGAAAATTGATAGAATTCCAAGTTCGGTACTGTGAACTTTAATTGCTTATCGATTGTATCCAGGAATTAATGGTTCATTATTTAGCAGCATACCTGCGAGCCAATTAGTATAGACGAATGGGTCTCCACCAACCCAAACAAACGTCTCATCTTGATTTATTCCTCTGCCAGCCGTCCAAACTTGATCAAGTGCTCCTATTGCAGGATTTTTTGCTGCGATTGCTGTAATACGAATCATTGCAGATTGTCATCATAAGGCCCGTTGGTAGCTGAGGAGGACGGTAGGATTGCGGAACAGGGTTGATTCACTCCCCCCCCACAGAAATCTCTGTAACCTTCGCCAAAAAATGTGGGATCGCAAAAAAATTCGAATTTTTAGGCGCATACTTATAGGACCGACGAATGATGGAGAAGTGTGTCCGCCAAAAAAAAATTCAATTGAATATTTGGGGGGGGTAGTAATCTGAGGGTTGAGCAACCCCCAGGCGCCCGATGGCACCCGAAATTAACATATTTAGTTACCGTTAATGACGTTCGTTTCAAATGCTGATAAAATTGATGTCAAATATGCGTCGGGTCCTAAACTTTGGCAAAAAATTTCTGCTTCGAGCCAGCTCAGTGGTTTCTCAGCAACATAGTAGCACTTAGTGCCGTCGATTGCTGACTGATGCCAATTTGTTGGACAAGAGCTAGCTGAGAAGATGAGTAGAGAAAATGTAAAAAGTTCAGTAAACTGAAGCATCGTTTGAACGCGGCTGCGACTGTGGCAGTGTGCAGCAAACAAATCACGTCAAGTATAGTTAGTTTAGTGTGCACTTGCTTCAACCGCACCCGCCGCTAATTCATCGCACCAAGTAATCAGTTCACAAACATGGGAATTGGTTTATAATATGCGCGTAAGCATAGCAGCGTAACAAAAGTGTGGCCTCTGGCCTTAGCGATCGCTGTGTCTGTGATGATAGCGGCAGCAGTAAGAGTAAGAGTAGAAACTTTTGGTTGCAACGCAGATATGCACGTACCTACTTGGTTCAGGAAATTAAAGACTGTTGACAATTACGATATTAATTGCACTTGCAAATTTTTGCGCTCAGGAATTTCCTAAAGTTGCAGCGGGAAGCGGGATCCCTGTTTCGACCGATTCCGTCGAACTCCGGCCTCGACAATACGTGTTCGTGACTTCTGGTAAATCTTGGTCTCGAAAATCCCGAATTTTTGCCAATGCTTGCATCTCTGATTACTAGAAAGCTGTGCTTTTGGGGATTTTATTAGTTGGATCATTTTTTTGCGCATAAGGCAGACGATACCGCACTCGAAATCTCAGTGTAGCTTTCAGCATGCGCTTTTTAGCATCTTTTTGGATATTGGACGAAAGCATATCGCTTGGTCATTTGCATATAAACATCCAAAAGTATATTTTTAGCAGACTTTTGTGGCTGATTATAAATTATAATTGATTATAAATTAATAGACGTATACGTATACGTAGACGTAGACGAAACCAATAATCAAGTTCTATCTGATGTAGTCAATAAACCGCAATACTGTTTTTTGCATTACTATCAATAAACTACAATCAATAGTATTAGTAGATTTCGATTTCGATTTCGGTTCGGTCGATTTCGGTCGGATCCGACTGAGGCAACTTAATAACTTGGACAAAAACTGACGAGCCAGAAACTCAGGAACACAAACCCATGTGCGGCGTCAATAATCAAAGTTTGGCAGGGAAAAACCAAAAGACGGGGACAATGCACACCTTTGGGGGATTTCCCCTAATCCCTCTAGCGCCTCCCCCCAAGCTCTTCCGGCGACTTTATTTAAAAAACGACCGCCAAAATCCAATCTTAAAGAGATCGGCGACACGTGGACCGTTGATGATGAAGCAGTATTCTACCCTCGCAGTAAAGCCTAGAAATCATGTCTCCGCTGCTCATGCGAGTAACCAACACATCCCTTTTCAAATAGATTTGTTCAACTTTCCAACAATCAACGGATCACGAAATTCAACGCAAATGAAGAAGCACTGATAATGTGTGAATTCAATCATCTTCAATTTCACTTCACTTGATATAGGCAAATCTTAGCGCAATCTTCAAACAGATCCGTATTTGTTCCAGCAAATTTGGCCGCCAGTTGTTCAGTTGGAATCTGAAAAATGATACACTGTATGTGTAAATAGTGAAATAAATTAGCTTCTGAATCGGAACTAAAGGGTGCGTCGGTGGAGCGATAATTTAAAGCTGGATACGCAACATATTCAATCAAAGTGAATAAAAATACAGGGTGGGCAAAAAGTCACTGGACAGGTTTGATCGGCTCCTGCTCGGCACTGTAAATGTAACTTTGCATGCGGATTTTTTTATAAGAAAGCCTTGGATCTAACTTAGAGATTGACACCAAATTTGTTGAGGAAAAACGAATAGACCGGTTATGAAAATTTCAAAAACCAAAATGTTTCGTCTGGAACACGTAATGGTTATTTTGCATTTTCTCAAAATGAAACATTTTGGTTTTTGAAATTTTCATAACCGGTTTATTCGTTTTTCCTCAACAAATTTGGTGTCAACCTCTAAGTTAGATCCTAGGCTTTCTTATAAAAATATCCGCATTAAAGTTACGTTTACAGTGCCGAGCAGGAGTCGATCAAACCAGTCCAGTGACTTTTTGCCCACCCTGTATAAACACTCCACAACGTAGTTCGCAAAAAAAAAGTTTTGGGTGAAAATTCAACTTTCAGTACAAAAAATTGAATTTTTCACCCAAGAGAAGGCGGGGTATGCATCTTTTATTTTTTGGGTTATGATCTTACATGCCCGCAAACCCTGGGTCTCAGCTTCACCTATAGTAATGAATACTGACCTGATTAACCCAATCGTCCAGCGCGAAGTCGAGCGGCAAGTGCTTGGTGACGTTGACGATCGCCGGATGGGACACGATGACGGCGCCGCTCTTGACGTTCTGCTTGAGGAACTGCCAGCACTGCAGCTGGTCCTGCGGAGGAAGGAAGAACTCGAAGACGTTGTTGAGCACAATAACGTCGGCGGCGGCCAACTCGGACGGCCGGTTGCGCGCGTCGTCGCAGACGATGAGCACATCGTCCGACATGCCGAAGCTGGTCACCGTCTCCGTCTGCAGATGGCAGAGGTCGACGTTCAGTTCTATGCCGACCAGTTTGGCGGCGCCGGGGCTGAAGAGATGGAATTGAATACAGTGGAAAGAGTTTATACTGTATTCGAAACGGTACATAAGGCAAATGGGGGATTGGTCAATCTTGACCGTAATACAGTAAAATCGATTACAGTGATAAATGAAGGATGGCATAATCGTGATAGCGATAAACGATTATCGTTATAAACTTCATTATACAAAACAGGCCGTGGAACCGGCCAGTTTGGCCGCCATGAGCGATTTAGCGCAATAACGATTTCTACTGTATTCGCGTCAGATAGTTCTACTGTAATCTCAGCTTCAGACAAAGGATCAATAGTGACGTCAGAAGTAAAAACGGTAGATTCGTTGAGGTCCTTTGTGGAATTTAATTGGGAAATCAAATTGCACGGTAATTATTGATTTTCTCTTTAACACGCAGCGCGCCTGAGTCTTGCCAATTTCATATTAATGGTTTTATTGCAATGTTTGCATCAGGCAGCCGTTACTTATTCACGCAAATGTACCGTCGCACAAAAATGGCCCGTTTCTAACTTGAAGATATCGACAAGAAACACAAACGTACCTGAACAAGTGTGCGGCATAGAGCACAGCGCCGAGTCGCGAGCCTACGTCGACGAGCACTTTGCCTCGCAGAGTGCCCGGAGGCAGCATGGCGGTGAAGAGGTAGCGCAGTTGGTCGATGCTGAGCGAGTGCGAGATGAACGTCAGGGGGGCAGTCGCATGCGAGCCGCACATCCGGCAGTAGTTGCGGTTTAACGTGCCCTGATCCACCAGCTCGTCCACCTCGTCTTCGTCGTACAGGAACGCGTCCACGTGTACCTGCAAATCAATCATTTTCGCCTTTTAATTGCAGTAGAAAACATTACAATTTTAATTTCGACCGCTTCCCATTGAGATACGTTATGTGTAAACTGCTACAGTAGGAATTGTTTATAGCAGTAAAATTGCTTGTAATGGTAAAGATGATCATTACGAGCGAAAGGGGGGGGGTAAAAAGGCCCCCAAAATTGCGTGACGTCATTTATGAATGATCCAATAATTATGCTCAGTCCTTAACGGTCAACGAAATACTGACAGCGAGACAATCTATTCATTCAATCAAATGGAAGAAAATACGTACAGTTGTTTCCGGTCGGCAATCTGCATCTAGTCCGTATTCTGGCCATAAAGTTCGCTCCGAGTCGAATATCGCGGTAATTGGAAGCTGAAAACATGTCAAATAAGAAGTTAAAAAGGACAGTGATAGCGTTATGTAGTAATGGAACCCACTCCGCGACCGCAGCAGTCTCCACCTAGCTGATCCAACCAGTCAAATAAGATATTGTTAAATTCGGATTCAGCTTGTCTAATTATCTCTTTGCTAAATTATACAGAGAAATCGCTATCATTGACCTACAATGAATTAAGCCCCCGATTCTACTGAAGTGCCAGAAATTGCGAGATATTTCGGACACTGGACGACGAATCAGCAAAAATCTGTGCAGCTCTTTAGGAAGCCGTATACCCGACATCTTAACAATAAGGAATCACATGAAAACTAGCCCACCTTCGATCTGAGCTCATTGGCGATTGCGCGGATCATCGCATCGGCATCACCGTGGTCTGTTTCTCCAGTGGGCTTGCTGGTCGTGAAACTGTCCTGAATCCAAGCGAGAAACTCCGCCACATTGCTCGCCTTCACTGAGTCGAGCAATTCGACGAATTTTTTCTGCGCATCTTCCAAGCTCGTCATTCTTGCTGACCGCTAAAGTCGCAATTTATATTTTAAGAGCAGAGGAGGTAAAAAGAACGAGAATAAGAGCCGATAAGACGCGATCGGAATAAAAAAATTCAACCACATTCAAAAAATTGTCTTTGTCAATTGCTCCTTTTCTAATCGCGTTAGATCTATCTAGCGTAATAGAAGCAGGGTTAGCCTTCGATCTCGACTTAGGCTGTATGGTGCTGGTTTATAACTTTGCCACGCTTTTCGAAAGGCTTTCGATCATTTCTCTGGGGCTGGGCGCAGAGGTTCGCAAAAAAACTACATACTGTACGTAATTTGTCGTTCTAGGACAAGGATTGATACAATTTGAACTGTTGACTAGCCATGTGTTCATAAAAATAGTGCATGTATCGAAAAGTTTTTTTACAGTGCTGTACAATAGCTCGTACTTAATAGATTACTTGTGGAAAAGAGATCACGTAGCTCATTTCCTCAATGAAGATGCGTCGATACGCAGAATGTTGTATCATTCAGAGGTTGCGAAATAGTCAGAATGTAATTAACTTGAGGTAGTCGAATCATGCAAGCAACCAACCTGAAGGTAATTCCAAACAGCTAATACGAAATCGGTATTTTAGTAGCAAAATTAGGCCAGCAATCGGTTGCATCAAAAATCAATGGCACCGTTTTGTTCGTATCATCAAAATACGTCCCATAGCGCGTGTTGATTCAGGAAATTTGCGTCCACTTGAATTTCAGATTACGGTAGCTCGTGCACGACTCCGCTTCCTCCGCATCCTCCGCACCAGAAAACTGACGAAGGCCACCCACGGAATTCCTCCATAGACGAAGACACTTGACTATCCGTCCCGCGGATGTAAAAGTCAAGAAGTGCGCAGGTAGCGGTCGTTTACTCTTCCTAATTTGCGGTGTTTTAGTACCAGTTTTCCCCGAGTAGCTCTCTTCTTTTCGTTTTGGCCATTGTCTTCTGGCTAATTAGCGAGATTTTCGTTCCGCTAGGTTTTGAAGTCCTCTAAAATCTATAACAAATGTGAGACGTTTTCTGATTGAGCACAATTATATATTTAAAATTCCTGGCACGTGCACGATTAGAAAAAATGTCAGCATTTGTTAAAGAATTTAGGTGAGTTTAGAAGTCAACGGACGAATATCGTTTTTATTATTAGCCAGCTTTTGACCGTTCGAAATTTTCGAGTGCATCACTTCACGCCCTTTGTATTATTGCGCGCAGCAGGATGTTCATTTTTAAATGTTCAAACGTTTCAAATGTTTTCAAGCATTATGCTCGCTCGCTCGTCGATTGCCTAAGCGCGACCAACAAGGTCTTTGTACCCGACCGTCAATAAAACGCGCGCGTTTTACTTTCAATTCCGATAATGTGCTGCGCGCCGGCTCACTGGTAGGTATCCACTAGATTCGACCGTCGGTCGGACGCTGCTGCTGAATACATTGAAGCGTGTCGCATAGACAGCCGGTATGGCTCGGTGGAATAGGAATGAGTCATTTCATGACCCGTCTCTGTTTATGGCTAGTTCCTCTTGTCCGCTGGTAGAGATGGGTACGGGCCGCGGCCTGAGTGGGGGGTGGGGTAAAAGTTAGAGGTAGGCAGTGGGAGGTTGCGCTACTACACCACTCTCCATCTAGAGGGATCTATAACTTTAGCAGAATATTCGTTTTGTGTAAAGTTATTTCTCACGCACGCCATCCCAATGCATTAGGTTTCTGAGCAGTAATTGTTTTGTATTCGAAAATTAAATCGCACTGGAAATTTTTGGACGTGGAGTAGTAGTGCCCGCTTCTGCCGCGTTCGTGGTTGCGGTCCAGCGATCGAAGGTGACTTCCGTTTGTGTAAGGGATGAGCCGACGCCCGCGCGTTTCGCAGCCTCACACGTTTCGCGGCTTCGCAGGCGTCCAAGCGAACATTTCCACTCCCTTCCTCTTCTGGTTATTTCTCACATTGCGCTTGCGTCTTGTTACTTTGCTACTTGTTGCAAGTTGGAGCTGTCTTTTTCCCCATTTTTAATAGCAAGACCGAACGAATTAGGCATCACTTGTGGGGTCAGCAGAGTTATCGTCGATAACTCTACAGAGACCTAAAAAGAAAGAGTGGTTTCGGCTGCCGCGTAGTCTCTCAGCACTTTGGCTAAGGGTTTTTGTTCTTTCTCTGGTTCACCACTTTCTCCGTACTGGTTTCATTGTGTATTGCCGTCAACGACCATGCTGGACAGCAGCGTTTTTTGCTCTTCAAGCGTTTATATGGATCAGGAAAAGTGCAAGTAACCAGTATAAGTGATTCCTTGTTCATTGGCCCAACATTGTCAGATTAACCAAATTGTTTCGAATCTTTGTTCCTGTTGCCTTCAATTTGCCCAGCGCGCCCGATTATCCAGCTGTGTCCATGAGTTCAGGCTGCGTAGGCGCTGCGACTAACCTAACCTCACGCCGCCCGGTATTTCATCACCAGGCGCGCCTCCATCTCCTCTGTTGTCTTTTGATTACGAAGGAGTGCTGAAATTGGATACGAATTATCCAATAACTGCAAAAAACCAGCTCAGCCTTCGCCTAACCGGAACGCCAATCAATCATTTGAGGATCTCCCTGTTGGCATGTGACAGTTTTACCTTTCGCTGTTCTTTTGTTCGGCTGCGAAATAGAGAAAAGTTAGCGGATCATGAGTTAATGCGCATCTCCGAAAATATTATGCGCCCCATCGGACAGCGCCGAGGATGGCCCTGTCTGTATATGTAGGACACTAATGACGATTTCAAATTCGCATCAATTTCGTAGTGATTCTTGATAATCTCCGGTAGGCCTTCGCCAGTCGGACGTGATCATGTCTGATCCAGATTATCTATTGACCAAGAGTTTTCCTCTGCGCAGAGGCATTTAACTCCCTAATAGAAAGGGGACAGTAGTTTTCGTGATCATTGTTGGACCAGTTCAGTTGCGGAAGGGACACTTGTCTGTGTCCGCACAGCATAAGTTGCCGACCTTGTTTTGGTTTTCCCACGTTGGGGTGCCGCCAATGCCTGACAGAAATGGGCGGAGTTGTTACTCTCAGAAAATGACCGAAAAAGGGGGTAGTTTAAGAGAAGTTTACAATTCACAGAAGTTGACTTTTTGAGGTTTGGGGCGAATAGTGGGCGAACTTTTGCAACCCCTTCGAAAATCGGCTTGCAACCTCTCTCATCCTCGGATCCCTAGGGGTATTTCATAAAACTTTTGCAATTGTGGGTAAGGTGGTGATTTTGATCAATAGTGATGTCACGCAAATTGATCAATTACCACACTTAATTGCAATCGCAACAGATGCAAAAATTGTGTGAACTGTCCCCTGGTACATCTATTTGAATGAATAAAGAGGAAAAGCGGACCAGACAATATGAGATCCGAACCCACGACCTTTCGCTTAACGGGCGAGTGCTTTAACCACTGAACTACTCGTTCAGCCGCTCCCGTCTAAACTTGAACTAGTTCATACGATGCGTGCAGTGTTGTGCATGTGATGCCTACTTGCTTGCAATATTGCTTGACTATGTGTGCGCATCCGCACAGCAGCAGTGTAGCCGACCTAGTTGCACTTTGTCCTCTCCCCCACCGCATCGCGTTAGCACTTCATAATCAGAGACAGTGGTCGGGGGACTTTAGCGCAGTCGACTCTGCGAGCAGACGGCGACAAAAGACGGCTTGCGGTCGGTGCTGGCCATATGGGTGTTGTGTGAATCGGTGCGGGGACGGGAGGAGTGCGCTTGGGCAAACAGTTTTTCACGCGGCGGCGCCCTACTGCCGGGCCGGTGCACGCGACTGCCACTGTTCGTAGACGCTACGCCACGAAAACGGTTATTGATGCAGCGGAGTTATCGTCTAACAGAACAAAGGTCTAATATGAGTTGGCGTTTAAGCGTCCCTGTTTGATATTTAAGTCTGCTTTGTAAAGCGCTAAACTGAGTTTTGTCGAAAATCGACGGTGGCAATTTTTGTGAACAGTTATCAAGAATAACTACGAAATTTATGTGAACTTGAAATGGTTGTTCGTCGTAATACTAGATAATTGATGGAAAAAATTGTTGTCGACGTTTACGTGGCATTGCCCTTCAAAAATTTTCTTGTGCTCGGCTTTTAGGAAAAGCTTTAGATTTTCTTATTGATTTGGTCAAGGCACGGGCTACTGTTTGGGTGCATGTCTAGCTTCACGGTGTGACCATTGTGTTCGGCCCCTCGGCAATGCGCCTCATTTCCATTTTTTCCATTTGTCACACGTTTCCCATCACGGCGTTTCGTTTGCTCAATTTGCCGGTGCCTGGAGCATCAGCGTCATCTGCGTCCAGCATTGCTCCTTGAATGGCGTGCCTCTGACACCGAGGAATATTATGCAATGACTTCGCCTGGGATCCCAAAGCTGTTCCAAATTGAGTGAGCGAGAGAGCATAACGTCTCAAAGTGAACGCTGTGACCTGATGCTCCCAGCGCGAGCGATGTACATTTGTTTGAGTTCGTTGCACTGTTACGCGCGTCTAATCGTATATTGTTAGAACGCGTAACACTTTCATCGCAACTGCTCCCTCGATTTGGAATAGTTCTGGTATCCCGGATGAATATAATGGTATAATATATCGAAAAGAATGCTTGATTGTGGCAAATCGTACCACTCCACCGCCGCCGACGACGCGGAGACGGTCGCCGGGCGCAGTCGTCTTGGGCACCGACGCGCGCTAGAGGTGAATAACACTTTTGTCGGCAGCGCGCGAAAAGGTTGCGCGTTTCCGCTCGGCCGGTCGGCCCACTTCTGCCCGCTGTCTCTGCAGACTCCGGCGACGTCGCCGCCCGAGCTGACCGATCCCCGGCCGGGCTCGCCGCTCTTGATGCTCAGCCGCCGCCTCGAACTAGATCACTTGGCGAATCTAATCTCGTAGGACTACCGCTGTGCTCGGCTCTGGCGGTAGTAGTCGCGCTCCTTGGACGCGACTTCGCAAAGAAATTGAAATGTGCTGCGCTTATTGCTCATGTGGCGTTCATAGGGCTCGTACGGTTGATGTCGTAGGAAGACCGCTGTGGTCGGCTCTGGCGTAGTAGTCGCGCTCTTTCGATTCCAACTCACTAACTGTTTAAATCTCCTCCTTAGGTACTGTACTCGCAGGACGATCGATTTACTCGACTCTGGCGATAGTAGTTACGCTCCTTAAACGTATGCATGTAGCAGGGATGAAAGTGGTGGGGGGGGTTATAGTTGGAAAGGTCACAAATTTCAAATTTTAGCGCGAAAATTTGCTCCCAATTGCTTGATTTCTTCGTATCAATTTTGGGAGATCGCAAAACAACGCCCTCTTCGGTCATGTTTGACGAGGTAGCTCCCCAACTACATGTATAAGCCCAAGAGAATCAAAAACCGGCTAATGCTTGCAAAATCGCATTAGCAGGTGCGCGCTGTATTAGATGGCAAGTACAAATAAATGTAGCATTGATTGTGCAACGCCAGTTTTGCCAATGTCAACACATCGCCGCGGCCGTCCGTAGCCGCCCGCTTTTCCCCTTCTTCGATCGATGTTTGTTCGTCCATGTCAGAATGAGCGCTTCGTTCTTTGAATTGTTTGACAAGTTTGCCATTTGTACCGCCTCCAGTCGCGAATATCCATTTCAAGAATTTTTGAGCACTCAAGCTGTTTAATTGCGTTGCCTATAATGCCGTGAAAGTCGTAAATACCGATCACCCATAGGTCCGGTTGAATATGATCTTTGAACACGAATTATCGGTATGAGCGGTGTTCGCTCTGTACAAATGATAGGCAGCGGGACGAGCCCAATCTGATTGATATACAGTCTGATATTGATATACAGTCTGATTGATATACAACCCACCACACCAAAACGAGAGCTAACGGGAGCGGCACAATTTGATCATTGATCATATGCGAAGCATCGATATATGCAGTGTTCGCGCTGTACAAATGATAGGCAGCGGGATCAACCAAGTCTGATAAACGTACATGATTTATCAACGTATTAGTGATCGATATTCACGACTTCTATTATATCTTTTCCGTTTAGTCATCTTCTTTCTGCCTTGTTAGTTCTAGGTTATAAATATAATTGAGCTTCGTTTTCTTGGACTAACTTTTATTCATTTCAACTCTACGTACGTGCTGCATGGCTATGACTTTTGGGCTTGAAATATTCCGTCTAACATTAACGTCTAACTGTCGCTGTCTGATTTGTACGCACTCGTGAAGGATTAAACAGAGTTGTTGTCGAAAATTGACAATGACGATTTTTGCAACCAATTATCAAGAATGATGATCTGAAATAATTAAATTCGTGTCCGTTCTTTGTCATTGATCGTTGTTGTCGTTTTGGGACGTTAATTCTGTCGAGCCCTTTGACTGTCTTATTTTCATTCAACTTTACATGCGCGCCGCGTGGGTTATCTTTTTGGGCGTGAAACATTTCATCCAACATGACTGTCGCTGTAACTGCTGACCAGCGTCTGTCGTGTTTATACTTCGCAACATAGCCTTCTGATTGGCTGCTGACATGACGACAGCCAATCAGCGATGAGCCTCATGGCTCATTTTGCGAAGTATAAACATGACCTGACTGTTAGTCGAATGTACGCGAGTTGTCCGAAGTCTCAGCGATATCATTTCCGTGTTTCAACTGGATCATTCTGCCTTATTTTAAAGCTTATGGCTTTTTTCAGGAGCGCTAGCAGCCGACCCTGGGCGACAATATTTTTGATGCGAGGAATGGATTTATGAGCTGCTGAATTACTGCCGGCGCGTCTGTTTATTCGCTCGTCGCCCGCCAAGATGGTCATTGTGAGCAAGGTAAGACGTATGCGTACTCGTAACAGAAGTCAAACGTTGGGGCATGCAAGACCAGAAGCTCAGAAATCGAGGTTTTCAATGATGTAGCACCGTTTTGAGTAGAAAATTAAAGTTATTTGTTTCCTGCCCAAAATTCGTCATTTTTTGCGACGTCCTGTCGATTTTTGATGAGGCATGCAAAACTTCGCCCGCTTCTGTGTGGTTTGGGGGCTACCTTCCCAACTACATGAATAGACTTGTGATCGGTTTTTATTGGTCACCGCTGTAGCAGTCGATTTTATTGGATGGGGCGCAATGCCAGGCGGCGACCGCATAGGCAAACAGCAGTGAGAGAGGATAGCACAAAAACCGACCCATTCACTTTGTGTGCGACCGTCGACGGCGCTGTCGTTGATTTTCCCGACTCGGCTGCATCTCTCGTCTGAGGATCATTGACCAATTGCACTACACTGAGAAGGATCATCCACGCACGATTTTTGCGCAACTTACGGCAAAATTTCGGCCAGAATACTCTAGAGTATTCGTTTATCGATCAGCAGCACTTATTTGATCATCGCCGGTTATTTTTGCAGTACTGGGCATTGAGGGCTCAGCAGAGTTATCGTCGAAAACTTGTGCCTCACTATAGGAATATTCAAAGGATTAGATCAGTCTGGCCAACCGAATTCGCCGATGCTCACTGTAACTGGTGGGGGGTTGACCGTGGCAATGTGTCCGTCTGCGAATTGTCTCATTTTTAATTGTTCATTGCTGGTACCCCTTCCCGTAGAAAAACGTAGTTTTCTCGATCAATTATGGATGGATCCAAATTTTTTACGGAGAAATTCAAATTTTTGTACTAAAAATTTGACCACAAAAATTTGAATGCCCGCTCGCCAATCGAACTCCACAAACAGTATGCGCTATCCCGACGACCGCGTGGCGACCAGAGCGATTCAAGATCGCGAAAGAGTGAGAGTATTAGTTGCGCTGAATGACAGGTCGCCTAACTGGCGAACTCGGGGGAAATTTGCTCACCGCTGACTTCTAAATGTTTGGCCGTCGTCACCTCGTCCGTCCGTGTCAGTCGACCTTGGACGAATGTTCTTGCTCTGGGCTCAGACTGACTGCTGCAGGGAGGGGCGGGGGTGGGCATTATGCGCCGTCTCAATGCGCGTCGGCCACAACATTTTGGCCGTGGCGTGACGGCCGATTCACTCCCGGGTCTTATCATCGCGACGGACGACGCACAGGCGATTTGTCGATTGTTGCCCATTGATGCGCTCAGCTGACAGTGTAAATCCGATTGCTCACACATGTGTCGGTGTCATGCAGTATTATATTGGCAGTGCTGGGCAGATTCATGCGTCCGGGGGCGGGTTGCAAGGAAATTTCTGGGAGTCGCGCTATCCCATCCCGCTTAAAATTTCAGTAGTGGCCTGCGTTAACCCAAAATTTTTTCACAGCACTATGTGGCAGAAACAATTTTATCTCCGCAACCATTTATTCCAGCGGGGAACGGATCATTTGGGGATGTCCTCTATCGCCGTGTACTCGGTTCAGTTTAGACCTGCAAATAGCGGTTGGTTTGACGCTAACTGTGACGCAATCGAACTGCTGTCTTTATCTGTCTTCATATAACACTATTGGCGCATGACGACGCGAATGAGGCGCGGGGGGAAGAATGCGCTTTACGACGCCTTTATCAACTGCCGGCCTTGAACCGACGACCGTTACGGTTGGTTGCGACGCGCGCGCCGTGTACGGGCGACGATGTTTGTGGGCGTAACGAGGGGGCGGTCGGGAGCGGCGGTGGACGAGCTGTAGCATTTGCTTCTGTTGCAACCTTGCCGTGTGATGAAACCGATAAAAGCAACGCATTTTTTTTCTGGTTTACAACGGTGAGGTGAACAGTTGATAAACGTTGTGTAAGTGAGCAATGGCTGGGGACGATGTTGTTGATAGGACGAGCGACCGCTTCAAACAGACCGCAGAGAAGCCAAGAGACAGCCAATTACCCAATAAGGCACGCGTGGACCAGTAATGGCAATAGCACTGATTGGCTGACAACCAAAAGATAAAGCATGACGTATCACTCTCGTTTGGCGACGGTCCAAACAGTTTGTCCAAGATAAAGAGTCAGCTTACGTTTTAGAGGTTTTGTAACAGGTCCGCTCTCTTCGGTATCAATATCGATGGCCATTTTCCATTCAATCCGCCCTCCTTTTCACCTGCATTCGCAGATGGATTTCGGATAAATGAACCCTTTCACCTGCGATGGGATGAAAGATGTTCATCACTGGTTTCCAATTCCCATGAGAAAGCGTTATATTCAAATAGAATGGCAATCGGCTTGAGCCGGTCGGGATTCATCTGCCTGTTCGGGATTGGCTTAGGCTTCGCTTTTGCAGTTGATCCTGCTGAACGTCTCTGTTGCGTTTGGGTGCTTTTTGGCGGTCAGGTCCTTCATGGCAGGCCTTAACGCCGATTGTCATCAACTGTGACATGATTTCTTAGATGCATTTAAGCTGATCCTCTGTAAAGCAACCAAATCGCTTGTGTAAGCTTAGAGGCCGAAGGAGTGGGCGGTACAGAGTTGATATTTGAACAAGCAGCTGTGCTTTGTTCTGGCGGAGAATGAGCTGGCTAGATTTACACAAGATGGGGCTGGTGCCTTGTATTCATACATATTGGTGAAGTAATGTACTGCGGTGGGACTGTGTTGAGCTCTGTTCAGGCAGGAAATGAGCCGCTTAAACTCTCTGCTTTGTGCCTTCTCCCAAAATATTGTGGTTGTGCTGCCAAAACGAGTACAGAGTACAAAGGCGGTGCGAGTGGACATTTGGACAAGCGGTCTGCAGTTTGTTCCGGCAGGTTGTGCAATGACTTTGGCTCAGTCCACTGGCCGCAATGTGTGTACGCGAGAGAGCGGGGCGACCCAAACGAGAGGCCCAGAGTGCGGGTCGCTGTCGTGCGTCGCGGACCGGTAGGAATTACACAGAGACAGACCGCGCGGCGGCCGACGGGGCCATTCGATCCTGACCACTACGCGAGGACGGCGACGACGGCTGGACGCCCCTTGTCGCCTCGTGTCGTCTGGTCAGCGCGCACAATGACGGACAAGGTGGACGCGCGCCACTGCGTCCGGTCCTGCCCGGCCCGCCCCGTGCCGCTCGGGGGTGATTTTATCGCCCCGCGCAGAGCGCACCGCTCAACGCGTTGCACGAACGGACGAACGGCTATCGAGCACCGGCGCTACCGCCCGTCGGTGCCGACCAGAGAGAAAGAGACGAGGGTGCAAATACGAATCGATGGGACGTTATGCCGGTGCGCCGCTGTACGATGACAAAAGAGACTGGAACTGTCAGCGGGGGGGGGGTAGAATAGGAACTTGCAAAGCACTTGTAGTGTCTGCTCGAGGAATTGTCTTCATTTTGTGAAGCAGCCCCTGAGGACTGCAGCACCATAAATATTGGCGGCGTGATCGAAATAGGGACTGCCATAGGATTTGAGTTCTATGTCAGAGGGACTGTATTCACTTCATAATGATGAATCGTCTGGCTGTGACTCGAAGACAGTACGGCGCGATAAATGTGAATGCAATGATGACGGTATATTTTCGGTTTGGTTCAGCGTTGAACGAATTGAACGAATGGATTGTCTTGGTCCATGACAAGGCAAGCGCATCAAAAACAGCGTGCATCAAGAAAAGAATGAACGAATTGCACAAACCACAGCAATTGCATGATACGAGATGATTAGTTGCCCTAATGTCGTTTCGTAATGGTTGGGATGGAATAGAGATCGGTGCACTCAATTCGTAAGGCTATAGCTTGTTGCTCTGTAGTTTAGTGTAACGGCAGGTGGGGATTTGAAAAAATCCCCGCGCGCTGACAAAAAGTGACTCTTTGAGGACAAGGAACAGACAACAGACAGCCAATACAGCATTTGCTACGTCTTTTGTGTCATTTTTTGCCTGGCTGCAGTTCATCAATAATATAACGCCTTTATGGATTGGGATATGGTTCTTACCTTCTCGAGTATTGCCTATATCCGTTATAGCATACACAGATCGAATGATTAGGCGTTAGCAAAGGCCGATAAGAAGTCATCTGAAATGTAGTTTGTGCGAATAGAGAATGCTGGGGGCTATTTCAGAAAACATTGCACTTGCAATTGCCATAATTGTGGTGATTGATCAATTTTCCCGCTCCCTGAGGTGTTTGAAAGGAAGTAGCAGATAGCAGCGATTCCCATTATCCTATCCGCCATCCACTATTTTGGCGGTCTATTCGTTCACCATCCAATCATCATTCACCGATGGATGAAACAACTTGGATATCCACCCGTGGATGGTGGATCACGGAAGATGTCAATTACTGGCAGACGGACCGCGAGAATTCCATGCGCGACCCGCGTTTGTATTGGACGCTCACAAACGACAATAGCAGAAAGGCCATAAAATTGAATTTATGCGGTCGAGTAGGGGACTTTCGCTAGGTGTCCTTCATTCGATTACTCGTGTCGGCGAGTCGGCGCTTTGGGACCTTCAAAACATGATTGAAGGGCGCGACTGCAGGGACACAGAATCCACAATAATAAAGACCATTTTACAATAATAAATGCATTCGTTCGGAAGTTTCGAACTTTTTCTCATTGAGATTTGCTGGTGCGAACTGTTACAGTAGAATCGCTTGTAGTAGTATGGGCTATTGCGGTAAAATCGCTAATAGCGACTAAGATGACCGGTCCCGTCAACTATATATTGTACGGGGACGCCATCGTTAAAACATCGTTAAAAACGGTCAGGATTTGTCGGTCCCCGATTTACCGTTATAAACTATGTCTACTGTGTTTTGCGTCATTTTCACTCGCTATGTATCCTCTAAAGCAATCAAAGGCATATGCAAATATGAATATAAATTAATTTCGTCAATGGCAAAGGCAAATGTCATCGTTACTAAAATATTCCCTTTTTCAGGGCGATTTTATATGGATCGAGCCGGAGAACAAGGGGCTGTTCTCCTGCCCGCTGGGCGCCCGCGTCATCGACTCGGAGACTGGCCGGGTCAAGGTCGTCGACGACCAGGGCAACGTGAGTTACTCATTTCTTGGTTATTTATAGCATCTGAATTTTCAAAATTCTTCAGAAGAATTTCAAGTTAAGGAGCAATTATAGTTAAAATCGTCCCAAATCGAAGATCACGAATTTTGTGGTCAATTTTCACCAAGAATATCTTCGAAATTGGTGTATAACTCTGGAATAGCGCAGTAATTTTGATGATTGATCGACCTGCAGAGGCCGTTAGATAGAAACTCCGCGTTATTTTTTGTAGTCATTGAATATTAAAAACGCCAAGCGACTGTATTTATTATGAGATTCTATTACAGGAACACTGGCTGGGCTCGGACCGTCGCATCAAGATCATGCATCCGTCGTCGGTGCAGGGCGTCGAGGATATGATCCAGCTGGGCGACCTCCACGAAGCCGGCATCCTCCGCAATCTGCTCGTGCGCTACAAGGAGAAACTCATCTATGTATGTACTATAAATCTCGAATATACTCG
>JAQGAX010000171.1:0-21753 GCA_034698105.1 Plectus exinocaudatus | reverse complement strand
TCCTTTGGATTCTTGCGCGAGTTTGCGCCAAACTTTAACAATTACTGCAATTCATTCTTGATGACCTATTAAGAAAATGTCTTCTGTCATGACGAAGCTGCCACAGTTCGACGAAAAACGATTACACTTTTGCTGATGGGTTTGTTGTTGCTTTCCATAACTTTATCATCCAAGTAATTCAACTTGTTAGATATATTGAAATAATTGATGAAAAACGACGAAAACTACTGCTTCACGACGGAGAAAAATGAGCACTTCCGCTGTATCAACACTTCTGTCCCACTGCCTAATCATTGCTGAGCTGCTGCTGCAATTCTGCGTTACGCCTGGCGAACACTGCATGCAAACAACTACTGTTCCCGAAACGACACAAACAGTGCTTACATCCACTTCTTCTGCTTCAATTTCTTCAACTACCTCCTCCACTACCACAACAACAACCACAACCAACGGTGTGTGAATAAGAATAAAACCATCCATTTTGGGGCATACGATTTCAATATTATTTTTTCTGCCTGCCTAGGAGTTACTAACCCCAAACCGAAACTGTTCATCATTTCTAATTTTCTGTGGAATTCGTTGAAAATTAAAGAGAAAACGGACAACTCGCTACATAAGATTCCCACTATCGAGTAAAGCCCCCGGGTTCATAAGATTACCCTCCCGTACCCCCTTAAGTCAATTTTTGCTGCTTGTCGCTAATCGTTTTCTGTCGTCTTATAACTTAATAACTGTCGCATTAGTCAGCAGTTCTCAGAATTCCTTCAGTTGAACTTACTCAATTTGTTATAGCCTGTCCATCGATCACCTCGCTGACTGTCGACGGAGCATCGGCCCTGCCTGGAACACCTCTGAAAAACGGAGTTGTCACGTCGGTGACGGGCAACACGTTTCCAGCGCCCGGTTCCAGTTTTCCAGCAGGAATTACGACATTCCTTAGTTGCAACTGTCAGCCAACGACTTTCACGACTTGCGTGTTCGCATTGACAAATAACAACAATTTATTCACGGCGCCATTTCCACTGCTTAACACTGGCCCGGTCTCCCAAACGCTCACGTCGTTGGCAGTGACATGTAATTCGGCTGACAAAAAATATACCGTCGAACCCGATCCTGCTGACGGCAACGCTGGAGGCGAATTACTCAGATTTTCTGCTTCAGCTTTTAGCAGTCATATTGAAACTTTGTGAATATCATAAAACTACTGCGATTTCTCCTCGAACTTCGCTAGCCTCATTTACGCACTGAATTTATTTCCTAACTATTTGTTTACTGTTTCGTTTGTTTCCCTTATCTTTAAAAAAACCCCACTAAGCCTCGATTCCAGCGCGATCGGCATTTCCTGATTTCACCCCTGAGGCGGCGCCCGCAGCTATGGGCGTCTCCAAACGAAAACGTGTACATATACAGTATTATAGTCGGCGTGACGTCACTGACCTATCATGAAGGTATTAAACCAAGAATAAATGATACAGTAGCACAGCCTTGCTGAACGGCTGCGAACGCGGTAAGTTTAAATGCGCATTTGGAATGGTTTTTACGTAAAAGCACACAGCGAACATTTGGTTCGTGTTAGCGCATTATCTGAAAAAATTCAGCGATAATTTTATACTAACCACGAAAGCTACAGTTTCCACTTGATTTTGTCTCGCGACGTGATGCGGATATTACTCTATTTATTCAGCACCGCGCGGGACCCCCCCCCCCTGCGACCCCCTTGGGGGCCCGCAATGTACTATGTCAGGCTCGGTGACCCGAAGCTTTAGCTTCGTTTGCTTCACCTATAATCCGGCACAGCATGCGCTTCGTTTCCAGTACTTTGGGAGGAGCGATTTGAGGGATTACCGTTGGAACACCAACGGGACCTACAGTCATACCTGTAACCAGGGGGGGGGGGGGGGGGTCGGAACTCCCCTGACCTGACCCCCTCCCCCCTTCCCCTGAGAAAGTCCAGAAAACAGTTTCGCCGCGTAGTGGCGAAAAAAATTTTGGCGATTTTTTTGAATTCGCGCCGAAATCCCGACACGAAGGTATCCCCCCCTGAGAGAAGGTCCAGACCCACCTGACCTCGGACACCCGTTACAGGTATACCTACAGTCATACCTGTAACCAGGGGGGCTAGGGGTGGGCAAGAAGGTCCGCAAATATTGGCAAGAAGCACAAAGGGTGATGAAACCCTGACTGTGAAAGTCGGATTGGATAATTTAGTTATTCACAATTTCGTGCTGCTCTTTATGACACAAAATTTCGCCGACCACCTGAGCATTTTGTTGGTGAATCGCAAACTCTTCGACGCTGTTAATTTTTCACACGCCCAAATGGCAATTTACCTGAGACTTGAGGCAGAATCGATCTTTCTATTTGTCAGTGCAGTTACAAGACGATCGGCATACAAAGTTAAACCAAACAAGGTTTCCGTTCTTTTAACACTAAGAACCTTTTTTCTGTTTCAGAGATGATATTGCATTTACATTGCACGCTTAGTAGGATGACAACGGTGAACTTGTGAGCATATTTGCGAATACTTTATGCAGACATGGGCACCGGTTTGGGCTTGGGGGTTATGGTCTACTGTCTGGGTGGGTTATATAACCCCACAATAGGATGACCAAGGAGCTTGGGTACCTTATTATAGCAAAAAAAATTTTTCGCCCCGTCTTCGCGACAAAAAGGTCTTAGTCGCCAGGCCAATTTTGGGCCTCCGAAAAACACTGTACTCCCCCCTCTCGTCCTCTCATTAAAAGTTTTCTCATAACCCCCAACCCATTTTTCCAAATCCTATCAGACCCCTTAGGGGTTATATAACCCCCATAACTCACCACGCCCATATCTGACTTTATGTATCAATCAGGTTGTAACAAACAATGCTCCCTAGAGTGCTAACAATTCCCATGAATGTACCGGAACTCGTTATCTGTGTGACGTCCCAGAGACCAGATGGAGTGCATGTGAGACTTATTCGATCGAAGCCGCCGCCCGTAAATGGTGAATTGTTGGCATCCTGGTATCGAGTCAAGCCGTCGCTATCGTAGGTGATCACGAAGCGCGTATTCAGAGTGGTGCTCGGATCGTTTAGAATATTGTCGCTGATGCAGTCGGCGGTGATCGTCGAACCGAACGGCGCCGTCGCCGATAACGGCGAGAAGATGATGCTCGACTGAGACTGGCTGGGGTTAGAGTCAATTAGCGAGAAGAGTGGGACAGCCGAGGGACAAGCTATCAACGTGGATGTAGTAGTAGTGCTGGTCGTTGATGACTGAAACGAGACAGGCATGAAATCAGCTTGGTTAATCATCTGTCAAGATGAAGTTTACCTAGTCTGAACGAAACTGATAGTATCGCATACCAATTTTAGCTTTATAATTTAGTTACCATTCTTTTAGTTACCATGAAGTTTGTACCGTAAGTGGGGACCCCTCCGGGTCCCCTGGACCCCAACCCGAAGAAAAAACCTGAACCCTGAAAATCGGCCGAAATATGAAAAATTTGCATAATCAGACAAAAAATTTTAAATTTATGGATTCCCGCCACAAAAAACTTGCCTGATTATGTTTTTTTTTTACCAACTCCCCCCAACTTTCACCACCTATTAAATGTATGGTTTGTACTCCGTATTATTGTCACCGAGAGCAGTATGAATTGGGCTGAGTTTCCTCTCTGATATTTTTGGTTTCAGAGGTAGCTCACTTGCCAGACTGACGGACGCAGCACGTACTTTGGGGCGTTCATATTTTATATTACGTAACGTTGAGGGGAAGGGAAGAGCCTGAGGCATAAATGTAGCAAGTGTCGAAAGTTTTGGGAGGGTTCAGGAAAAAATTTGCTTACTCAGGGTCAAAATTACTATAATCAGGCAAAAATATTGGCGGGAATTCAAAAATACTCTAGATTTCTTGCTTGATTATGAAAACTTTTCAAATTTTTCGTCGATTTCAAGGGGGTTTAGGTGTTATCTCGGATTGGGGAACTAAGGTACCCCCACTTGGTGGCGGTTTTGAGGTGGTGTATTACTCGCGCACTACGCTGTGACGTCATTCCTATGCTTAAGCTTAGGGCACCTTCCTACCTTCGTTTCGGGATTTCGGCGCGTGTTCAAAAAAACGCCAAATACTTTTTTCCGGCGCAGTCGGGGGGCTAGGCCAGAGTATTTGCACACGGGCCTTTGATGACAAACGAACCGTTGCTGTTTCTGGAACCGCTGCAGTTCGCATGCAGAAATCAGCGGGCGGTATAAAATTTTCAAAGAAAAGTGCACCAACAGTCACAAAATATAGTGATCCGATCGTCCATGTCATCGCGGCACAAGAATAGCACAGTGTATTTCCGTGCTGTATAACTGAATACTTTAAAGGACTGAAACAAACATTTAAAATTATTTATTTAAAATGCATTTTTTAAATTTTTACCTTCACTGCAAAGTAATTTCGGAATCTATATGGAGTATTTGACACCGATCATGTTTTCACATCGCTGTTCATCAGGTTCTGGCATTCGTCAATACCGATGACTCTCTTCTTAGTAGGGCATCATGTCGTCTGACCGACATCTATCCCATGTTATCGAAAACTCGCGCAGGTTTTGCATTTCGTTAGAAATAGTTTTATTGTCTAAGGTCAGATCGAGAGGAAAACTTGGCGTGTCCCACTAACGCACGCGAACAAATGAGGTTCATGATGCAAATTTTGGCAATTTGCGCAAGTTGGTTTGTCGATTAACAATTTAAGACAGGCTGATGAACGTCAGCAATCCATGCACGACGGTGTACTACTTGATCTGACAATGACGACTTGTTGACAGGCCGATGTATTTATTTTCGTTTCTGCAGCAAGCGATAAAATGAAATCTGCATTTTGCACTTTTGTCATGTGCTTGTATTTTATGGTGGCTCATAACGAAGCATGTCTACAAACTATTCCCGTCACTGACCTCGCCGCGACAAGGGTGACCGTCCGCTCAGCTACTACCACAACGGTTGGTATCAGCAACCCATTTGTCACTGCATGACCATTTCTGGGAAAGATATCCACTCGAGAGTGGGGCATAAAGGGAATACCGGACTTCCTCGAAAGTGTTCATATAGCTTCATTACCTAATTTTTCCGAAAAAGCGCTGCACCAATTAATCGCCCGAGATCGAATTTCCGAAAAACCGCCCCCTTTCCACATAATGCATAAAGGGAGAGCTTTTCCGGACACGGTGTGCGAAGGAGGCGGATGCCGAAACCAAATAAGCGTGGGGCGGATTTTCGGAAAAACCCAGAACAACTTTTTTAGAGCCTCTGATTGGTATGTGGAACAAACTGGGAAACGGGGGAGACGCTCCACTGTACAATGTCCCAGAGTAACCTTAACACCCAATTTCATTTTTCACTGCGACGACGAAATTCAGTAAAATTTAATACACATATACCTTCGTAAAAAAACTGCATTTAGACCCAGTTTCCTCGTGAGCAAGTTCTTTTTACTTGGGTAACCATGAGTGCACCTAATTTCGGCTGATTTTTAGAATTTGCTGGAGTTAAGCGCTGGCCGAAATTAGGTTACCCAAGTAAAAACAACTTGTTCACGAGGAAAATGGGTCTAAATGCAGCTTTTTTTACGAAGGTATATGTGTATTAAATTTCATCGAATTTCGTCGCCGCAGTGAAAATTCAGATGGGGTGTTAAGGTTACTCCCTGGGACACCCTGTACAGAGGTGGGCACGGTGGGTCGGCCAAGGGGGGGACATCCCCCCAATCCCCCCAGCGCCCACGTCTGACCCTGTATATCCCTTGCGTTCTGTATTTTTTTGCCCCAACTTAGGCATAATGGTCCCGAATCATTACTTTGCGTGGCAGTCTGCAACTACGACCGTTGGCGTATATTTTTAAAAATATCGTAGTTGCGCTTGCAGTCTTCTACGACGACCACGGTTGTGACTTCATGTTCTCCCCCTTATCCAAAGCTGTTCACGTATATCACGGGCACTGAAGCGCTCACCTTCATTCCGTCGTCGACGGCTGCGGTCGGAGCGACCATCATCGTCAACTTGGGGGCGAACGATCCAGCTGCTACCGGAGGATCGATTCTTTTTGTTCGTTACGATTCGGGCGGTCCACCGGTTAAGCAGAATGCCAATAACCTCGCAGGGACGGTGTACGAGACATTTACGATGACTTGCACACCGTCCGGCCTCTGGCAAGTGAATATTATATCGGAATTAACTGGTTTGCCTGTATCAGGAGTTGCAAGCGGGCCTGGATCTATAATCATCGGGTCGTTTTGATTCTCATTTGAAATATAGACGTGGTGTGGGATCGATGTAGCCGAGTGCGCAAAGCTATTTTCGTGCCCTAATGAAACTATCAATCGATATAGTGATGCTATCCATACAATCGAACACTTACAAAAGGAACTTCTTTTTAAATTCTATTCAGTTAAATAAATGTATTGTTATTATATATATGTTCATGTTGTTATTATTAGGTTATTCCAATCACCGACCGTAACCGAGTACAGTGAGAATGAATGTACTGTAGGTAAAGGATAAAATTGTTTGTATCACTGTTCTAATATATTGCGACGTCAAGTCTAGTCCCATTTACTGTATGTGCAATGCGTGAAGCTATAAAGCCACTTAAGGTAACTAGAAAGCAACGCTGGAATAAAGTGTCACCCTCCGATCTGATCCCCCCTTCAACTCCAACGTGTGCGCTGCGTTTCTGTGCGATAAGGCGCCTATTAATTAGCAAACTTCTCCTGCACAATTCAAAGAATCGGAGCACAGTGCGGAGTTCTAATTTAGGTCAAACCTGGAAGATCATACGGCCTAAAAAGAAGAAAGTCATCGGCAATGACGGAAATTGAGTTTAGCGGTCAATCTTCGACAAGTATTCGTGTAGGTTAAATGAGACAATGACCTATTAAAAAGAGAGTCATCGGCACGAATTCAAGAGTTTGGCGAAGAACGATTACTAATGAACAGTTGTACTTTCGAATCTTGCGCGACTTGCATGAAACTTTGACAAATAACGTAGTTCCTTCACGAAAAATGACGACCAACTGAAAAAGTTATCTGTCATGATGAAACTGACAAAGTTCGCCGAAAAACGATTATTATTTTGCTGAAGTGTTATTATATTCCATAACTGTATCTTTCAAGTAAATCAAGTTATTTGACATGTTGAAATAATTGATGAATAACGTATAGATGCGTCGGTCCAGTACCATCGGTCCAGCTTCGCCTCAGATGCAATAAGTGGTTCGTAGGTTGCTAGGTAACAACCTATTACCATGGCAACAGGTTGTTACCTAGCAACCTACGAACCACTTATTGCATTAGAGGCGAAGTTGGACAGATGGTACTGGACCGACGCATCTATAGAATAACGACGAACAAGTACTGCTTCTCGACGGAGAAAAATGAGCACCTTGTCAACATATCTGCTCCACTGCCTCATTGTTGCTGAGCTGCTGTTGCAAATCTGCGTTACACCTGGCGAACAATGCATGCAAACTGCAACGGTTCCGAAAACGACACAAACATCCACTCCAATGACAATTTCGTCAACTACCTCCACTACCACAACGACAACCACGGCCAACGGTCAGTGAATTAAAAAGAAAAACATTTTATTTCGAGGCATACGATTTCAATTTAATTACTGTATTTCCTAAGGGTAAGTTTACTGTATTTGTTTTGACTGCTGGACAATAAACTCGAAAAAAAACAAGACTGAAGTCGAATGCTATTTAGCAGAGCTTTATTTGATTTCTGCTTCATTGTTTATATATTTTATTTTTATGTTATACCGCCATTGCATTAATAAGAAATGAATTAATAAGTTAGCGCGCATTAAACATTGTATGACGTCATGATGAAGGTGATGCTAGGGACTTTTTGCCAACCACGACGCGGAAACGAACCAGCGTGCGTCGGCTCTCGGATGCGTTAGGGTGCTAACGCGTTAACCACTGAGCCATCGCGGCGGTATCTCTAATATTGTGCGGAATGCGTTACAAATTGAAGATTCTGTTTGTTATAGGCTGTCCATCGTTCGCCTCGCTGACTGTCGATGCTGCATCTGCTTCAGCAGTAGCTGGAACACCTCGGCAAAACGGAGTTGTCACGTCGGTGATGGGCGAGACGTTTGCAGGCCCCGATACCGGTATTCCAGCAGGAATGACGTCATTCCTTAGTTGCACCTGCCAGCCATCAACTACTTTCACGACTTGCGGGTTCGCACTGACGAACAACAACAATTTGCTCACTGCGCCATTTCCGCTGCTTGACATGGGTCCGCTCACGCAAACGCTCAAATCATTGGGAGTGACTTGCAATTCGGCTGACAACAAATATACGGTCGCACCCGACCCTTTGGACAACAACGATGGAGGCGAATTTACTCAGATTTTCTGCTTCAGCTTTTAGCAGTCATATTGCGACAATGTGAATAACATGAAACTATCGCGATTTCTCGCCGAACTTCGCTAGCCTCATTTACGCTCTAATTTCCTTACAATTTGTTTAGTGTTTCTTTTCTTTCCCTTATCTTTAAACTCCAACGCGGCACTATTATTCGGCATAAACGGTTAGTCTTTCCTGATTTCCCCTGAAACGGCGCCCGCAGCTTTGTGCGTCTCGAAACGAAAACGTCTACATGTACCGTATTGTAGTCGCATGCGTTTCAAGACTATAGTCCGTGTAAAGTCACTTAACTGTCATCAAACGCGTGTTAAACCGAGAATCTGTAGCACAGCCTCGCTAAACGGCTTCGCACGTGGCAAGTGTGAAAGCAGCACTTGGTTCTTAAATAAACATCTGGCCATGAAAGATGCCCCGATGAAGTGTCCGTCTCCACTTCGGGTAAAGCCGCCCATAGTCTCCCTCTTCGAGTGCCGCGTAATCCTTGCGTAATCACTGCTTCTCTGTTAAACAGGTACTCTCATTCCTTTCGAGATAACCGTCAGGACGCAATGATTTCAAAACAAATAAAAGTTGCTAACAAGACACTTTTGAGTTCCTCCTTCTTCTCAATATAGGTGAAAGAGATTTTTGGTTTGAAAGTACAAATTATGCAGGGACGCATGCACGGACATGTCGATTGCTATGTCCACACATTGCGCAACAAAAATAACAAATATGACGAAAAGTTACTGTTAACAGTTCATCATCGGAGATATACGTAAGAGAAAAAGCCCATTTTTTAGTGACAGAGTTTTGTAATATTTGATAGATCGACGAGCAACAATAATTAAGTTTTGGCATTGTTCATTCTTGGACAGAAGTTCCAGCAATTGATTTTCCTTCATACCTCTGTGGATGAATCCACCGAGCAACGAAACTTTTACTCGTTTTCCGGTAAAATTACAGAGTTCATTAAATAAGGTGACCATTCCGATAAACCGATCCTCATCTTGTACGTAATTGACGGCTAAGTCGAGATAACCGTCGAGACGCAGTGATTTTAAAAGATGTAAGAGTTGCTCACGTAATATATCAACAGATAATAAATGTTCATTACTGACATTTGCGCCGAGCCCTCGCAGATGAGGAAGAATCGACTGAAAAGTTGGAGTGCATAAGAAACTTGGATCGTGGCAAATCAGCAAAGTGCGCAAATTTTTAATGGCCAAAAATGCATCGATAACCAGTGGATCTCGAGTTAAATATTTAAACATCCTGTTAGCTCGGAAATGTTTGATAGTAAGCTGTCGTAAGCAATTGATGAAGGTTTGTCTGCAAGTATACACCGAGTAAATATACGTGGCACGAGAGATGCTGAATTGGAAACTCTGACATAAGTTCGAAAAATCGCATTATTGTTTAATGTTTGAAAGTTTGATGAAATACTGTGCTTGGGGCTTTACACAAAATACGTAACGCGATTTTTCATGCTTTCGTAACGCTGCGTTTCGTCAAAGTGACACCTCTCCCTTTGCTTAAGCATCCTGTTAGGGTTTGCATGGTAACTATCGTGGTTGCCATAGTAACGTAACTAAAACAGTTCATTTTAGTAACTTTTTGCAATACTGGTTGCAGCGACGACCCAATTTAGGTGTCTGGGGGGTGGTTGCGTAACCCCCCACCGTACAAATTTTTTTTCTGGGGGTTGCGCCATAGCTCGTCATAATTTCACCCAATACAATTTTAAGCGCTATTCCGTCAGGCAAAACGGAAACCCCAGATACCTTTGGGCCAGAGGTGGACACGGTGGGTCGGCCAAGGGGGGTGATGGACCAGATTTAGGGAGGGGATCATCCCCCCTAAAAAAAATTTTCACCCTAAGGGGGGATGGAGGTAAAAATTTTTTTCGCTACATATGGTTAGCGACCTAAAAAAAAGGTCGTCAAATTCCAGCCGACCAAAAACACTGTACTCCCCCCTTCTACGTTAAAAAATTCTCATCCCCCCCTAAACTTCGACCCCCTCGGGGATGGAGCCTCCAAGGGGGGACATCCCCCAATCCCCCCCCCCCCAGCGCCCACGTCTGCTTTGGGCCACCCTACAGATTGAACAACGAAGAATTGTACCTGCAAAGGGGAGGATGAATGTCGGTTGGATATATGCATAGTTTACGCAAATTAGTGCATATCGGCAGCATGCTAATGATAAGGTTGCCTCTTGCTGTGTTATGGAATTGGGGACCCAATCGGATTTCTTTGATCATTGGTGCGAACTTTCCCAAAAAATAGGTGGGGGCGCTGGATGTGCCAAACTTGAGATAGTCCAGCGAACGAATTCCGGCCTTCATCGCTTCATCGGTGACCAGCTTTGTCATTTGGTGATCGATCGAACGTAATTCGAGCATTCTAATTCGCTTGAAGCGAGTGAAAATCTTCATCAAAAGCATGCGTATATGGTCTTCGTTTTCATTCGTTATCTAAAACGCTTTCTAAACATTGTGGATCAGAATACATATTATGCTACACTACAAATAAAGTTTAGCGAAACCTCGTCTGTCAACCTCTTCCGTTGGCTAGACGTGAATCCCATAATGATATGAAATTGGAACTAAGAACCCTGCATTATTGAACAATGGGGTGGTCGTACACAAATTACGTAACGCTTTGGGAGGGGAGGGGTCGCAGAGGCCCCGTTACGCGAGCGTTACGTGATGACGTCATTGCTATGTTTAAGCATATGGAGGGGTGTTGTTTTGGCCGAATGCTGCATTACGAAGGCGTTACGTTAGGGGAGGGGATCTAAAAAAGGCCTAAAAGAAGCGTTACGTAATTTGTGTAAAACGCCAATGATTCGTTCAATTTGTATGGCCACTCGATATCTTTGAACTTAATTTTGCAAATCGCGCCTTTAATATCGGTATAGTTCATCTTCGACTGCGGTGTACTTTAATTATTGTAATGTTACGATGGCCTGAACGTTACTAGATCAAGGCACTCGCGCATTTGGACGACTGTAACGAACGCAACTCTTCGACACGATATGGTACAGAACGTACTGCATTTGATCATCCATCGAAGAGTCGAAGTACTACCATCGTTGTGAGAGGCAGGTTGCGGGGCAGAGATAGCCACGAGGGGGGTATGAGGGGGGTATATCACCCCCACAGGCACCCAAATCACCCAAACCGAAAAATGGGTTTGTATGGAAATCACCCCCACAGAGGGTTAGAAAAAATTTTTTGCACTAGATAGAATGGCACTTTTTCCGAAAAAGTGACGTCATATCACCCCCACAGCCGCAAACCCGTGGCTATCTCTGTTGCGGGGGGGTTACCTGCCAACCCTGTCGAAAGTCATGCAGCCTCCACCGATTTGGGAAAATTGGTCTAATAGGTGCAAAAATTCAAATTTCTGCCAATAAATTTCATATAATTATGATAATTTTTGAAAATTGATGCAAACCCTCCCGATTTAGCCAAATTAAGTCTGCAACCTCCCATCCTCTGGTACTGGCTCACCTATAAGTACTACTTCACGATGGCGGAAACCCGGAGCTGCCGATCCGAACAAACAAGCCGCTTATTCTATCCCACCCGCTAATTGCTCTCCAAAAATGTAACTTTCTGCCTGACAGAAAGCGCTTGCGCTTGCACACGGAAAGTCGGCGGTCAATCTCCGCACACTACCGTATTTTCTCTAATAGTACGGCACCCTTCATCTCCAATGCGCCACGATACTCGAAAAATTGTACGTTATTTGTGTGCATGAACGTTAGAGGACATTTTTGCACCTTTCGCTCTGCAATTTTTTGGAAAATTTCTTGAAAAAACATTCAAAAGAGTTCGAATCTTCAGGTTCAAATTGCAGGGTGAAAAATAGTACGGCATGCCGTACTATTAGAGAAAATACGGTATATTGATCTCGAGTATTGGTACTCAAACGAAACCATGAGAAGGGAAAAGAGAATTAGGAAGCGAATGATGATTGGCAAAACGATAAGATTATTATACTTACTTTGATGATTAACGTGAACGCATCAATCTTGTTGGATCGCGAATAATTTGAAATATTTCGCGATGAGATAATAGTATTTTTCAAGCAATTAGTGCCGAAATCTTGCTCAAGCCTAAGACGAGTCGCCATTTGACCGTGAGAAAAATTGATGGAGTCGAAAAATTCGCGACTGACAAACGACATGCTCAGGTGATTGGCGAAATTTCGCTTCAGAAATAACGAAATGAAATTGCGAACGATGAAATTGTCCAGTCGGACTTTCTCTGTCAGGGTTTCATCAGTCATCATCCTTCTTGTTGATATTTGCACTTCTCTGAAATACGGTTCGTTTGTCGCTTCGCGACAAATATGGGAAATCGGTACGGTTCGGGAAGTATACAAATTACTCGATCTGATTTCCTGTGGTGCACTTATAGATGCGTCGGTCCAGTACCATCGATCCAGCTTCGCCTCAAATGCAATAAGTGGTTCATAGGTTGCTAGGTAACAACATGTTACCATGGCAACCGTTGCTAAGTAAAAGCGGTAACTAAGCATAGTTTGCCAGGTAACACAGTTACCAATCACGATTGCCATGGTGACCGCTATTATCTAGCAACGGTTGCCATGGTAACAGGTTGTTACCTAGCAACCTACGAACCACCTATTGCAGTTGAGTCGAAGCCGGACCGATGGTACTGGACCGCCGCATCTATAGGTGCACTCCGCTTTGAACGCTCAAATCAATCGATTTCAATCTGCTACAGTATTATGAGTTCTTGATGGGTCCTGTCTCAACCTTCCCATTGTTATAGGGCGTTACTAAATTTGGTACTGTACGTCTTTCCCATCGAACAAAAAGTGAGCACGACGGCGTTCGACGCGCGCGCGCTCAGCCACGATCTCTCTGTGCACAGTAGCACAGTCACGCTGTCTGACTCTGCCTTTGTGCAAACTCAAACTGCTCAATGTCGTTGGCTTCTGTTCGATTTCACTGCAATATTTTCCGTGCCATGTGGTTACCGCTCGTTAAAAATCGATTTTATTTCTAGGCTAGATGCACCACAATCTGGACGAGTTAATGCCAGGATTCTCATTTCTTGTATGGCCATGAAGATACGACTTTGGCCATGAAGATAACGCACACCTCGCGCTTGTGCTCCTCTTCTGTCTCGTCGTTGGACGGGTCGTTCAGAGACCACTGGACTTGCACCGACACCTGTAATTATTTATTTTGGAGCATACATTATCTTGTGGGGGCTTTGAGGATGCTTTAGGTCCTCAATCCGGGAAAGTGTAGCCAATAAACCAGTTCTCTGTAGTATAGTGCGCATGATAGCAGGGCAAGACCGTTGAAGTCGCGCCCATCAGTCAGCATGGGACCCAAAAAATGTTCTGCTTCCAATGACCTGCATGGGGTTTTTCGAAAATTTGCATTAAGTAAAATGAGGGTTAAAACTGCTTCTTGAATTGGCGCAATTTTTCGTTACGGTAGGGTTACAGTACTTTTCCTGGTATGATTTGCATAAGTCCCCTTTATAAGCACCTCAGGACTGGTTTTGTATCGGAACCTTAATCAATGTTACAAATCGAACGCTTAATTTAGTTTATTCTAAACTTGCGTATATTAAACCTCACCTTAGGATAGTTCTCCAAGATGTGCACTGTCTGACTGTAATAGTAGATCTCACCGGCCTGCAGGGGGCATGTGATGTTGGAGTTCTGACAGGCGTCGGGCTCTTCCAGATTGAATGGCACCGACACTCCGGCTAGACGAGCGCGCACTGACGCTTCCAACGTTTTTACCTCGCGGTCTGTAAGAAATATTCTAAATACTCTTGGTCCTAACTAGAAAGGTGAGATTTTCGGATGGCTTAAATCAGCAAAACTGAATCCTGTTGAGTTTTCTTCAGTTGAAACCTTCACTTTGAGATGCTAACTGAATTTTGGTGAAGTTGTTTGTGAAGTTGCTTTGTTCTAGAAACCAGCTGAAAATTCAGTTAGTATCCCAAAGTGAAGGTTTTCAACTCACGAAAACTCAACCGATTGTCTTGATGCTTGTTTCTAAAGAATTCTGGTAACTTAAGCTTTTTATGTTTCAAATTTATGCGACATTGGCTCAGTTTTTGCGGAGTCATGTTCACGTCAAAATAAGTTTATCGTTCGCGAATTGAAAATTATTGCAGCACCGCACACGATTTGATAGGTAAATGCTCTGATGCTGCCGATCAAAATGAAAATTCAACACATAAAAGACCATGTTATGGAGCAGTCGTGGTAAAAATTTCGCTCTGATCCGTATCGTTTTGACAGAACTAGGCATTTTAAAAAAGTGTAGACCTTTTTTTAGCTACTCTGTAAAGTGTCCTTATTTTTTTAGGTCGCTAACCATATGTAGCGAAAAAAATTTTTTACGTCCATCCCCCCTTAGGGTCACAAATTTTTTTAGGGGGGGATGATCCCCTCCCTAAATCTGGTTCATCCCCCCCCCCTTGGCCGACCCACCGTGCCCACCTGTGGTGAGGGGGTTATGTTGACAATTATTTTCAGATGAGGCCAATATTACCCTTGATAACGTTCGATCAGGCGCTGGATCGAACGTAATCAGGGCGAAAGCACGCAGCGCGCAAGCTCATATCGATAGGAGGCCTGGCTTAAGGGGCAAAGTGCCCGACGCAGAAAAGTTTCAGGTTCCTCAGTGAAGGCGAAAGTTTTGTCTCTGAAGTGCTGTTGGCAATATTTTGACGTTTTCAAGCGCGGCGGCCAAAATTTTGTATTTTGGGGCGCCGCTGGAGAAATTTTGCGATTCCTAGAAACTTTTAAGGTTGCGGCCGCACCCCCAGCGCCTGCCTTGGAGCTTGACGCCCGACGTTTCAGCCTCGACGGCCCTAGGTCCAAGAGGCTTGAGCGCGCCTCTGGCTCAGCCGGAGGCAATAATTTTGAGATAGTGTATGCGTCTATAGCTTAAAAACAGCTCCAAAATTATCGTATATCTGCTTTATCTCATGCTGGGCGCGCCCGAAGCAGCTTATTCATTTCCACCCACGGCCCCTTTCAACAAAATGCTTATTAACTTTTCTTGAGATTGCTTTTCAACAAATTAAACCAAAAGAGTGATCTTAGGGAGCATTGTTGCTTTTGGTTCCGATGATTGTCGTCTTTGTCCCTGTGACGAAAACGAAAATGACGATCTTTTGTAGGCTCATACACGAAATAGAGACGACAACGAAGATCAAATTTAGGTGGGATAAGGACGAAAATTGACACGATTTTCGTCCTATTCCTCAAATGACACGAAAATTTTGGGATGAAAACGACAATCTTTTTGGGGGTCAAGATGGAATGGGGAAGAAAACGATATCTTTTTCGGGACGTAAACAAAGCTGCACGAGAGATAGATACCCACAAAACATGACAAAAAGGTCGCCAAAAAAACATACACTACATATTATTGGGTGCTGAAAAAAAATTTACACTAGATAAAATGGACCTCGAATCTGGGGGGTACGTACCCCCCAGACTCCCGACATGTACCCCCCCCAGCCGCAAACCGGTGCCCAGGTCTGGGGGGTTATATAACCCCCATAACCCCCACGCCCCTGTCTGCCTTGGGGTACCTTAGTCCCCCCAACGCGAGGTAAAAACCTGAACTCGAGAAAAACCTGATTCGAGAAAAATGCGACCCCCAGGATTTTGCAGAATCAAGCGAAAATTATTGAATTCCCGCCTAAAAATGTTGCCTGATTATGTAAATTTTTTCCTGAACCTCCCCCCAACTGTCGACACCTGTTACATCATGCTTAGCGACTCAAATTTTTTATATTTTACTTATTTTCACTGAAAAGGACTATCAGTTTGCTTATTGGCAAATCCAATAGAATTACTCTGAAACATACAGTATTTTCCAAAATCGTTACTATATTAATGGCCTTGTTACTTAGTCAGACATATTGCAGTAACAAAAATTTGGCCTTACTCGGCTTGAATGTGATTCGAATTCTCGGGCGAGTGCCGCGCAGAAATGGGCAGTAATCATGGTCGCCCGGGCATAGGTTGGCCTGAACGTCGATGATTTCGAAGGCCGATTCTGAATTCAAAGCGTTATTTGGATGATATTTATATTCAGTACCATTGTAGGGTAGGAATAGGCTCATAGGCATACCTGGGCAAGGTCGACCCTCAGGTCGAGTCGTGAGCAACATACCGTAACCCTACCGTAACCAAAAAATGGCGCCAATTCAACCAGTAATTTCAATGTTGTCCATAAATCTGCTTACTGCTGACCTGACCTAGGAGTCTGTTCAAGTGACTAGTTTTTTGTTCCTATTCTGTCTTCTAGTCCAAAAAAAGATTTTTGTTTTTTCATCCCAAAGTTTGATGTTACAAATATGTATTTGTATTGGAAGAAAATTGTATTTTGCAAAAATTGCAAGAATACCGCAAGGCTCGGCACTCCATACCTTAACATTTGTTCCTAAATCTCCACACGCAGTGCAGGTTACCGGTATCATCCCATACAAAATATCCCCACAGTTGTGACCGGTGCCCACCCCTCAACTTTACAAGGCTCCTTATGGATTTATTGCACCCCCCCCTGTTTGCCCCACGCCTGCCTCTGTCGCGAGATCGTATCAGCGCCCGATTGCACCAAGGATTGCATATACATACAGTATAATAAATCACCGCCTATTAAGTGACCATCGGCGCGGTCGCCGCGCCGATTTGCCTGTAGTTTTGGCCTGTACTGGACGCTGTTATCGCGCAGTGTTTTAAATAATGAGGCTTTTACTAAATTTTAAAAAATTGTACATTTATTTTTTAGTCAAATACTAATACTAACTAAAATTGATTTGAGTTGCCCAACTATTACTATTGCTAACAAAAATTAAAATTAAAATTTGAATTCATTTGGAGCATCATCTGACTAAATTGTGTGCCGATGCTATGCGAAATGTAATTTAACATCAGCTGTGGGCGTATTTTTTGAGAAGTGTCGTATGAGCACTTTTAGTCTTCGATACGATTTCTTGAGTTATGTAGTGCATACATGCATACAAGTAAGTGAGGGTACGTTGGGGGTACCTTAGGTTCCCGAACCTGAGCATGAAACCCAAACCTCCTCCAGTTTGAGAAAAAACTTGAACCCTCCATTGAAATCTGTCGAAGATTTGAAAATTTGCGTTATCAGGCAAAAAATTGAAAAATCTTGAATTCCTGCCCCAAAAGTTGATTTTGACCCTGATTATGCAAATTTTTTCTGAACGCTCCTCAGCTTTCGACACCTGTTACATCTATGATGTAGTGCGTATAAGAAAGAAAACATCTTATCTCACGAATCTTCTCCATAAATGACAAGGAAAATCAATTTTATTGAAATAAATTCAACAAAAGGATAAATGAACAGTTCAGTTCAAAGCTACTGAGTAGAAGAATGCATTAGGCTGCAGGTCATAGAGGTCATTGATATCGCTACAGGTCATTGAGGGGCTAGTCTATGGGACTGCCTTCGAAAATATTAATCGAAAGCACACCGAGTGGGCTTGATTTCAAGAAACTCCGATACAACATATATATTTCCTTACTGCAGTCTTTATACTTGACCGTCCGATATTGAACGTTAGCCACGGCCATCCCCGAAATGGCTCCTCTGACTGGTGGTTGCACTGATGAATAAGGTCTTTGGGTCACTGAAAAGGTCAAAATCAACCATTAGTGTTTGGCTCAAAATAGTATCTGCAAGTAGGATTAAGAAACTCGAAGAAAGGATTAAGAAAATTATGAATCGGTGGGCTTGACTCGTAAGTGGTAAAAGGTACATATGTCATTGCGTCCGTTGGTTCTTTGGTCTGTAGAAACAACGAATTTTGACAAAATATGCAATTTCGGATTGCAGGCTGGTGAACCGGGTTCAGATCAATATTATCTTCATTTGAGGAACGAAAATATTTCTTTGGGTGGTCGGAATCATAGGTGTAACCAGGGGGGATCGGCCCCTCCCCTGGCCTGACCCCCTCCCCCCCCCCCCCCGAGAAGGTCCAGACCCCCCTGGCCTCCGACACCCGTTACACCTATGGCGGAATGGACTAGGAACGAAAATATAACTTTATTTTGAAAAAACGTTGGCACTGGTCGGGATCCACTGAACCGTAACCATAATCCCGGTCGGCCCATTTGAAAAATCGCGAAAGCAAAGCTACAATAAAGTGAAAAGTCGGAATGATAAATTCAGTGGTTTTAGATAATCATCTCATATGGTGGTGTGCCCGCAATTGTAAGAATAAATAACACTGGAATAAAAAGCGAAAAAGTTTGCTCCGCATGGGATCGAACCTCCACGCACCGTGTGAGAATCCAATGCACTAACCTCTGCATCGGAGCCACCTTTTCGCTACTCTCTTGAATCAATAAAAGTTTGGGAGGAGGTAGGGAGAAATTTTCCCCAAAAGTTGAATCTGATTGGACGCCAAAGATTCAAATTTTCTTCGTACTTTGTGCTTTACTCACCATCACAATTGTACAGCGCTTTTATTTCGAAGATGTCCGTAGGACTCAAACGTTCTCTCGTGCCAAGGATTTTGCTATCTATTCTGGTATCTTTTATTTTAATAGTATGCTGTGACTTGTCTTTCGCAAATGCATTCCATTTGTAGTGCATGATGCTGTGATAATCATACGCTGTTCCCAAGTGGATCATATCGGGATCTGCCGTTTTGTCAAAATTGTGCTCTAGAATAAATCAAAAATTGTCGTTTAATTACTATTAAACGACTCATGAGAATAAAGACGCATTTTTAAAAAGAAACAAATTTTGCCGTATCATTCATCATGTTTATTACAGTAAATAAGATTATGTATCATACTTATCATCGATCATCCAAAATACTGTGTGCTTTTCGCGTCTAGGTTGAATTCTACAATGATGATGCGCTTAATGCCCAAACTTGCAAACCTATGCTCGCAATGCTGAGCAGGAGCCGATCAAACGCTTTCGATGACTTTTGCCTACCCTGTACATAGATGGGGTTTTACATGCGGCATCATACCTGTAACCAGGGGGGTCACCCCCTCCCCCAGCCACGGGTCCGGCCCCCCCTGGACCCCCCCCTGGCCTGACCCCCCCCCCCCCAGAGAAGGTCCAGAAAACATTTTCGCCACGTAGTGGCGGAAAACTTTTGAATTTTTGAATTTCGCGCTGAAATCCCGACACGAAGGTACAATACCCCCCCCCGAGAAGGTCCCCCTGGCCTCGGACACCCGTTACAGGTATGTGCGGCATGTGTCAAAAGTTGGGGGTTCAGGAAAAAATTTGCATATTCAGGCTCAAAATTAATATAATCGGGCAAAAAATATTGACGGCATTCAAAAATGTGGCACTTTTTGCTTGATTATGCAAATTTTTAAACTTTTCAGCCAATTTTCTGCTAGTTAAGAATGAATTTTAGTATTTCGCAGACTGAAAAATTGCTGCCAAAAGTATCCAAATAATGTTTGGTTAAAATTGACGATCAATCTCGCAAATGGTTCCTAGTTTGGTTGTTAGCATTACGCATTACGCGTAAGTCGTAATTTTCGCTTTCACCACGTTATTCTATAATTTGCTTTAATCGGCGTACCATTATTGGGTAAAATATTGTCGTATACAATTTCCACGAACTGGTCTCGATCCTTGCGAGCTTGTTCATGTTCAAAACCAAGCGCATGCATCAGCTCATGTATAATGGTTCCCTGGTCATAGCAGTTGTCATCCAGTCGAAGTAACTGACCAACATTTGTGTATTTTTCGTCTAAAAAAGAAGGAAAGTATTGCTGCAAAACGCAAACTTCACGGTTAGATTGCTTGATACCAATAGCTAAAATAAATTTTGTCAGTATAGCTGAAATTGAATGAATAAGGCAGAAAAAGCCGATGGACTGACTGAAACTTGAGCCTGAAAATTGTAAACCCAAGGCCCACGAAATTTTAGTTTTCGGTGATACTATTTGCACTATAGCAAAGAACTACGTGATGACACAGCTTGCGCCAATCAATACGCTGCTGGGAAAGCGACTTTTTAAATCAATGATTAATGAACATGTTCTATCCAATCGGACATCTACATACAGAAGGGCATGAGTTGGTCGGTCATCAACCCAAATTATCGAACTTGTCCCTCTCGATTTTCGGCCTAAGGCTGAAAAATCAGGCAAAATGAAGGCAGAAATTCAAATCGTTGTGCCAGCCGACCGTATAATCAGACCAAAATCAGCTGGCATTAGCCAAGGAAGAGCGATTGACAGCTCATGATTCTCTTCTCGTGCTGGCGCGCTGCCTTCCCCCTCCGTCATGGATCATGTCATGCACCCGCACGACCCTTCCGCTACACCCCCTCGAAATGCATGACGTTATTTAGGAACGGCCCTGAAGGGGTCCGACTTCAGATGGTGCTTGGTTTTGGATGCAAGAAAATAGTCAGTCCGGTTAGGACGCAGTTCAGATGGAAGATGTTCATCAGTATTACCAGTCCTCCTTCCGATATGAGAGAAGCATGTTCCAGCTCCTCTTAAACTTCCTGGTCCACCAGGCACACGATAAATTTTCAAGAAAAAGCGGTCATTTTTTCTCTGCCTGAATTTGACGCATGAAACTGATTCAATCTCTTCCATAGCGTTTTTTATCTTTTGGCTAAATAAAACCTATTAGAAAATGAACGAGAACAGTTTTGAAAACACGAAGTTTTATAGTGCAAATAAATGAAAGGTTGCATTGAATCAAGATTTTTGACGGATATTAAGTGCCACATAGCACTTAAAATTGGGACAACTTCAAAAAAATAATGAAATGAATAATTTTCTGGATATTTTAACTGATTTAAGAAATGATGATATTTCACCAAAAATTAACATTGAAACGGACGATTATAATGCCTGATCCAATGTAACCAAAGTATGTTCATGGCAAGTTCTTTGAAAAAGGAACATAAGATAATCTGTACTGAACTGACGGCTGATCAGGAATCGCATTGTTCTTTTCTACGTTGCTTGGGTTAATAAATTTCCTTGGTTAGCGTCAATTTGAATGAATTATAAGGCTGGTCGGAAATGAATGTTGAATTTTTGGATGGTGGAGAAGAACGCCACATCTCGCTTCTAAGGCAACGAATGTCGACCGGGTTTTTTTTGATTTTGTAGCGCACCTTCTCGCGTCCTTAAGCTATGCTTCCTATATCTCTTAATTTTTTACTTCTTGTTTGAGACGGTCACGATGTTGGGCAAAAAATGGAAATCCGCGCTCATCTTGTATGAGTTGCGCCAAAGCCGTAATGCATCCGAGGCAGCTCGTAATATCTGCGTTGCAAATGGCGTAAAGACTGTTACTGATCGTACATGTGTCCGTTG